>NQII01003521.1:53449-164064 GCA_002778355.1 Clitarchus hookeri | reverse complement strand
GCAGAAGTGCCGCAAGACGACGTGGAATGGACTCGACTAATGTCTGAAGGTATGCAGGAGGCAATTCACACCATGAATCCTGCGGGGCAGTCCACAAATCCAACCTGCGCCAATTTGAGAAAGGGTTGCACGTCTGTCGCGTTTAATGATTCTCGTCAGTCGTCGTTTGACCCGTTCTTTCACGATCTTTTTCCGGCCACAGCGATGTAGAAGATGTGATGTTTTACCGGATTCCCGATATTCAAGGTACACTCGTGAAATGGTCGTATGCGAACATCCAAATGTTATTGCTACCTCGGAGATGCTGTGTCCCATCTCTCGTGCGCCATCTATAACACCACGTTCAAACTCACTTAAATATTGATAACCTACCATTGTAGCAGAAGTAACCGTTCTAGCTGCCAACCGCATCGCGTTACTCTGATTGGTTACATACCTCTGTTATTTGCATACGCACGCCTATACCAGTTGTTTTGGCTCTTCAGTGTATTTACCACTGTAAGAACACAAGTTCTGTTGATCTTTGTTTTTAAACTCACTGCCGTCATGTTGGTGCACACGACGCCTGACTTGCTTACGGGTTTGCTCAACGTTAATTACTGCCTGTCTGGCAGCCAATCCGAGACCGATTAGCGTTTGCCTCAATCAAATATACTCTTTTTTTTATAAAAGGTTTCACAATCAATCGTGCACCATTGACCAGTCATAACAAAAATATTTTTTTGTAAACAAGAGAATTATTAAAGCTGAATTGTAGTGTTCTTGTAAGACGCTGCTAAACAATAGCGGAACAGTAAATCTCTATCCGTGCGAGTTTTATTTTTGATGACAAAGACGTGATCAAATTTATCATTCCTCTATTTGCACTCGAGCCAAGTCTTCAATGTGTTAAACTGTAAAAACACATATTCACCTGCTACTGTAGGTTACTGTAGGCTGTCCAGTTAGGTTGGGAGACGATATTAAGAAATGATAGGTGAAAGCGTGCATTTTTAATAATGATGGCTGCTCACATAAGCATGCGTATTAAACACAGCCTGATTGGTACACAGACTCTCCTTAAAATAGCAATCATTCATTAGTTTTTTTGTTATTAACCGTCGTAATAACTTGCATGTGGCACAAACTAACTACCGCACTTATGATAACATCCACACAAGGTTTGTTGTGTGAAAATACTGTACACGCATTTGTATATAATTCACCAGGACGTCTTAACTGCAGAATAACCATCCCATTTTTAAATTAACCAAAAATTTCACGATATAATATGAATAAGTAATCTACACGTTTTCCTCGCTTTAATTTTCGTAATACACTAATTATTATCATTTACAAAAAAAATTAAAGTTTCGAGGGCTGTAAAATGAGCAAATAATAGGCTGCAATGATATAAACAGAATTCGGATGCAGCCACCCCATTGGTATACAACATTTTTCAAGGAATGTGTGCATAATCTAAAGCGCGTGGAAACGCGAGAGTAATGGGCACAATCCCTAGAATTAAATAACAGGCGTAGATAATTTTTTTCACAATAAAATTAGGTTTTTAAATAACGACGAGAGCAAGGATAGAGCTGCCCCACGGGGCGAGACTTGAACTTGCAGATGGAACTGGAAAAAAAAAATGAGGACAAGTCCCCAGCGAACAGGAGAGCAGCGAGGGTGATAAAACAGCTAGCTGTGCACACACAACACACACAGACACACACACACAAACGCACAGACGTGGGGCGCTGGATCGCTCTCGTCCCTGGACCATATACGGCTCGGCGAGAGCTCATTACCCGTCGTCTGGCGCAGACAGGCTTCGAAAGCCTTTTATTCCACCGACGCCCGCTGGCCGGGTTCTAGCGCCCTCTTATCCTCCTGCTCTCGCCAGCTACACCCGGAGCAAGAACGGTCCAAGTGCACGTGCACCTCGACTTCACCCCACACACAGCCAGTGAGTGACCTCTTACCTGGCGCTTGAGGAGCATTACACAGTCTGTTTGAAACCAGGGTTTTTTTTTAACGAAACCACTAAACGTGCTCACATAATACTGACGTACGAAAGGAAAACACAGTTTAGACGAGGTACGAATAATACCATCAATACATCATGCATGTTAGCAATACTATTTTCGAGTCCTCCAACATCGCTAAACACGCCTTTATCACACTGTTGTGTTTCATTAATACACTGGCTGGAAACATTCAATACTACTGTAGAGACCTGCAATAAATTTTGCTTCAGACTTTTCTAGCAATAAAATAATGGGATCACCGTACAGGCAGCCCGATGGAAACACTGCATGCGAGTTCTGAGCCTTGCGCGCAAGGGTCATGGGACACTAGGTACGTGTGCAAGCGTCACCCTTGTTGCTCGCTTGCTTCTGAGCCTCAACGCGCTAAAAAGCTCCAAGTAGGAGGAGGGTACTTGAAAAGTGCAGCACTGTCCATCGCCTTCAAACCACGCGCTTACCATTAGCCTCAAATTGTATTGCTTCATGTAAATGTACTTACTGTTATTTTATACTAAGTGTATTTATCAATCCTGCATTATCAACAATGTATTTGCTTTAAATAATAATGTAATTTCATCGAGTGTAAAGTCAGTCTCCATTGAAGGGCGTCAAGCTCCCTTGCCTCCCCCCCATCATGGGTCCATCCACCACTGCACACAGCATAAGTATTATTTTCATCTGAAATTACTAGTGTATTTAAGAACATTCTCCGCTATTATATACCAAAGAGTTGTTTATGACTAAAAATACACGACACTGCTAGTTTGCGTAAGATTTCAATCGATTTGGAGGTAAAACATAATACCTAATTTTTCCTAGTAATTTTCCAAATTACCACTCCTACACTTAGGATATACGTAGACCGAAAACTATACATTACTTATAAAAATACTCAATGACATTTGAGACACTTCTTGTTTGGCTTATGACGGGAGTATGGGAGGAGATATACACTCATTGCCTTAAAAATTGCCGCATACAGAAGACAAATTAAAAATGGATTGAAATTTGCAACTTGCAACACGAACGATTATACACATGACTGGCTACAACAACAAGAGAAATTAGCCGTATATTTGGGCATAATTGTACACTTGGAAAGTACCTTTAGTACATTGTTGCTTTCCCCCCACCGTGGATACGTAACACTGATACGGTCCCGCATAGAGTCGTAGAGACGTCTAAAGCTGTCATGTGTCAGAGCGTTTCAGAGATGTTGCAGACGGTGCTGTTGATGCAGCAGTACCCGTTGATTGCTGAAGCTGCGATCTCAGCTGTCTCCAAACATCTGTTGGTGACAGGTCTGGTGATCGCGCTGGCCACAGAAGGCTTTAAGAGCTTCGGACCACCCTGAGTCAGGGAAAGGTGTCAACTGCACAGAAGTAATCCTGGGAAACCAATGCTGGTCATGGCGTGGACATTGCCGTTGGAAAACCACCCATTGGAACCACTCTATGAAAGGATGAACACGAAGCCACAAAATATCCTGAACGTGCTACTCTGCCTTCAATGTTCTCCTGATCACTACGAAGGAAGGCCGAGAAGCATAGTATATGACTCTCCGCAATATGACGCCACCAGTTTTGGCAGTGCGTCGCTCAGCAATGAAATCAGGATTTGTACGCTGTCCAGTGACCCTCCATGTTCGAATACGGTTCTCATTCGTATCCAGAGAAAACCTGGATTCTTCACTAGGAATGATACATAGACCTTCCTCGCCACTAGAATACGACGAAATTGCATACTAAGTCACCGTTGCCTGGATGTCAATGGAAAACGGCACAAGGGCAACTACGTAAATCTTCTTCTGCAGTCGCCTCAGAGTAATGCAGATGAAAACAGGGTTTCACTAGCGATGCCGCTGCTTTCCTTTGGTTAGTGGTAAGAGACGTTGGTTGTCGAGTTCGCGCCTGTCGTGTGATGGACATTTCCTCTCTTCTGGTGGCCCCTCTGTGTCACCCAGAGTCGTGTGTGTGTTCCCTCGTGTTGACACGGCTCCAAACACCTTCGCTTAGTACGACGGCGACGGTCCAGGTGACGGATAGTTCAAAGGAACTACCACTCTGTCTCCCGTAGTTCAAAAATTATCCCACTCTCAAAACTCTGTAAGCTGTTCATACCTGTGTCGAATACGTCGCCGAGTCATGCTAACTACTCACTGATGTTCAATCCACGCATGTATGCTATTCGCGGTAAAGTAAATGTTACGTGGGGATTTCAAAAGTTTTCAAATATCCGCGGACAGGATATACCTGATTATACCACACCCAGCTTCATGGAATGTCCTTTCGTTTTACAATGATTGCAGCGGTATTAGCACCTAATAATAACAGTTCTATGTGGCCAGTTACAACAAAACTTAAATCAGTGCCAAATGACGATCCTTTACATTATCTTTCGTCTCTTCCTGATAATTCGTTCAGGGTGCGGCAACTTTAATAACAATGAGTGTATATGAAATGGGGAAATAATAAACTATGGAACTTCTTTTTGTCATTGCAAGAAAGTTTAATGTTTCAATGTATTACAAAGGCAATATTTTAAAGCTTTATATAGAAAATGAGATTATTTTATAAATAACATATGCTCAAATGCTTACACACTTTTTTTTAGTTTTACGCTCACGATTTAAAGGTGCTATTATGACACCCACAAAAATTCCCTCCCCTTTTAATACACCAGTATTAAACATATTCATTCTTGAAGAATTGCAGGCTTTTGTAGATTCGCAATATAGCATTATTTAAATATGCAGTGTTTTTACACGTACAAGATAGTCACATATGTAGAAAATACTATAATGTTTTAGTAGTTACATGCATCCACCAAAACAGCTAACAGCATCACGTTACACGCATTTTATTTATTGGAACTTCGCTAGATTCGAGGGGTACTGAAAACGATACTATTTGATTAACAATATTGGATGCCTGCGAGTTTTGTAAATGTTTTTAACACAATTAAAAAATCGCCATTACAGGGTATTTTATATAAATAATATACTTAATAATGAAATATAAAGGTATTTTACTGGAATTAAAAAACAATTTTTGATTAAATATGAACTTTCCGGCATTTTCTCTCCAACAACTTATGGAAATTTTGGTAACAAGTAGCCAAAGTTTCGTTTGTAAATGTGCAAAAAAATTTTACTGTGCACAATGAAAATCACAAATTGATGGCGATCCAGTTCAAGTTTAAGTAAATGCGAAATAGCAAAATGATAAAAAAATTAACTCCAAGCCATTACATTTTCGTTTTCTGCTATGCTTCCAAACCTGGCTCAAGATATAAAGGTTGTCAGTAGATAGGGACAGGTGTTTTTCGCGAAAAGATTTGAAGGCCAGTTGTACTCCAAAACACTTTTGTTCATATGCACTTCCATGGTTGGATGATTTTAAATGTCACGTGCATCAAGTGTCTGTCCGCGAATAATGGACGTTCAGTATCGGAGAATTTTATTACGATTGGCCCAGTCAAATAGGAACATGTCTTCTCACGTAGACACGCTTCCAATAACCAAAGGAAGTTATTTATGGTTGTGGACGTAGGATATTGAAGTCTAGCATAGCCATACATATTTTCGCGAAAAAACACCTGTCCTATCAATAGCACAGTTACAGTCATGCTATCATGAAGTAATGTGACGTTTCTTTTCATTTAGTTTTCCAACAAAGCTGTTCTTATTTTGTTTATTTTATTATTATTTTGCGTAATTGTACGATATGCTTGTTGCTTTAAAACTGTCAGAAATAGTGCAGTAATATTTCATAGCGCTGAAATAGTGCTGACTCTTATTGCGGTGGTGTGGTGGTCAGACTACACGCTCTATGGTGAGCCGGGTTCAATTCCCGGCGGGGTCGCTCCCGGATTTTCGCATGTGGAAATCGTGCCTGACGATACCGCTGGTCGGCGGGTTTTTTTTTCAGGGATCTCCAGTTTCCCCCGCCCGTGTATTCCGGCGATGCTCCATACTCACCTCGCTTCACTTTCGTTGGCTCTCAAGATCCCGATGTCAAGAGCCACCCAATTTTGGAACACCTGAAGTGCTAACTGCGCAGTTGGCATGCATACTCTACCACAGAATAGATAAATATACAGACACTAGATGTGGTGGTTCCTTAGAGGTGGGCGTAGGCGTACCCACTCTCTCGTTGGCTGAGCGAAGCTCTTGGAACAAGCCTTGCGCCTGATTGGCTACTGCATGCTGCGAGAGGTTCCCAGTTGGCTGAGCTGGCGGCTGGCGCGAATGTCACCAGGCGCTGATTGGCGAACGTCATAACGATGTTTTTCTGGCCATCTAAGTGATTTTGCTGGCATGTGTAGATGGAGTAGTCTGTAACTGTTTTTCCTCAAGAAAATTTTTTTAGATAGCATGGTTTTAGAAAAATTGCATGCTATAGTCAAAATTATACTCTATTTGTAATATGCAAATAATATGTACCAAACTATTTGCAGAAAACTTAACAAGAGCAACTGAAAGGTCTTGTCTTACTTAATTTTAAAGTATGGCTAACAAAAGTTAATTTTAAAAAAATTCAGTGGCAGTCACAAATCTAAAGTATGCAAACATTTAATTGTTTTAAACAATTTTTTGAGATTGCGAAAGCATTTCCTTCTACGAGTTTATAGACGTCTTGAAATATAGCCCTTGGCCTCTTCGTTTAATGTGAATTATTAAATTTCTGTACTTAAGTTAGTTTTCATTATTTGTACATTTATGAAACAATAAAGTTGTGATTTTGACATGTTTTTAATGCGAAAACGATGCACTCAATTTTTTTTTGCTAGGAAAAATTAATTACTGATAATGTTTAAAAGTTAAACAGTATGTGGTAAAGTTATAAAATAACAATTTCTTTTTTTCGTGGCCAACGCCCATAAGAGGCTGTTTCGTCTCTGTATTATTACGTTTCTGTGACTCTACCCTATATCCCTTCTGATAGGAACGCGGTCTCAGCCGTATACTAGTGTAACAAACAGGTGCTGGCGCACGCCAGATCCAGTCAGATACGCCGCACGTTCGACAGCAACACGGAGCCAATCAGCAGGTGAGCTTGCTAACATCAGTGGTACCGCCACGCGATGTCGCCTCTATATTTTAGTCTTTTCTCTAGTGTTGGCAGCAAACAGCGTTGGAGAGTCACGTTTGTTCCACGTTGAAATACCAAAAACTTGCTTGGTAAGTTACGCGTAACAGCGTAGTACACTGTGGTGCTCATAAAGTGAGTGGCGAGTACGTCTAAAATTGACATGAAATAGGCCTGGTCCAGATTATTAATTTAAAAAGTAAATACGCTTTCTTAAACCAGGCGAACCATCCCAGAAAAGTCAGATAATAATCGATTCCTCCCCAGCCATAAAGTGTTTTATTCTGGCGTAACTTCTTGTCGTGAATCCTATACTGTGTGTTAATCATTTTATCCACGCTCATCTTTTATACCCAACATTTCTAGCATGTTAAATATGATTTTAGCTTAAATTTCAGATTACCTTGTGTAAGAGAAAGTTTGAAACATACTCTTGAAGATATTTCGGTGTTAAGCAACAACCTCACCAAGTTGTAAATAGGGCATTTATATTTCTGCGTCTATATCATGCAAGGATTCAACTGACTAATATGGTGCTGGGAGATTAGCGTTAAGTTTCGTGGCTCTTACCAAAAGTAGCTTCACATTTAAAGTTATGTTTTGGATGTATGCACGTGCGAGTCACAGATTCACGATACTCTACCGTACAGTTTCGAGTGTACCAAAGCAGGCCGATCGCAGTGCTACGGTGATAAACTTAGTTTGTTAGGATAATTCTTGTCGCTGCCTTAGATGTCAGAAAAAGGCCCCAACAGAACTGCGGGACTGATGCCCGAGGCATACATAGTGCATTGCAGGATATCTTAAAAGTAAGAAGAATCCGGTACTGAGAGAACAGTTATCAAAATACTTGTTTGTATAGCGCCAAAAATATATTTCGTTGCCCCAACAAAATGTTTTGAATAAACAGAACTTGAAAAGCAACAACATTAATTTTGTTCATGTAGTAAAATACACGCTTGATTTAACGAAACCTGTGTGTTGGGCCCAAATAAATTAAGCTGTCAACAATACATTTGGTTCAATCAACAGTATATATTTGTTTGACCACTTATTTGATTACCTTCGTTCGAAAACACCCCTCGAGGTATTGTTTGCATTTTTTGTGACAATTAGGATAGTGACAGTGTATGTTATTGAATTTATTGATGTTTAATAATTGTATAGACACGCCAATAAAACAAGTTTGACAGGAAACTAAAAAACAAAGCTGTAAAACTTTAAATAGTTATTCGCGCACGTTGTCCTGTATTCGAACTGTATACATATATTTTTAAAAAAATTCCGATTTATTCGGTCATCTCTTAAGATGAGGTTACTGTAGCGCTCGGGCGCAGGTGAACTTGGTTCGAATCGCGGTCAGAGTAGAACATTTTTTATATTAACCGAAACTGTTTAATTTACCCAGAGTCAAACAACTCTTTAGTTGCACCAACCGAATTTTTTTTTGGGGTGCAACCAAAAACAGCAAAATAATTTGAGTTGTTTGAAAGATTCTTGCAATGCAGGTGAATGTGAATTATTATGTGAAATATTTCGGATTTAACGCCATTTGTACACTATGTGGTCAAAGAGAACTGAGTCTGAGAAGTGAAACAAACACGAAAAACGAGCCGAGAGCAAACTCTTAGAAATTTCTTTAGATTTAAGGAAAATTTTAAGGAGATGTAGAGTTACTTTACGGAACGGCACTCCGTAATAACAAATAACGGAAATGTGCTCCGTAAATATAAAATACGGAAGGTCTTCGTATTCTTATGGCTTCGGCTTTGAGGCCCGAACAATGCCGATGATACCTGAAGAGTATCCCATCTTCACAATACTACTTCGTGAAAAATAGTAGTAGGTGAGTGGCGAACCACTCTCATGGAGTGCCAATTCTTAGATTCTTTTTTGAATTCCGCTACACGACAAACCCTTCGTTATACACGGTCAAATACGCACACAACGAAAATAAAACGATTTATTCGTAACCTCGTTTCATAAACCGCAAATAAAACAATATATCTAGCACTCTAACACGACTTGAAACTAAGAGATGCGCTTTCGTCACTTTCGTGTAAAATCCATATTTAAGAAATACGGTACTTCGTGTAAAGATGTGGTAGATGAGTGCCCATATAGCACACAGACATCCAAAGAATATCTAATGGATGTTCCCACGGACGTTCTGGATATCCAGGGACATCCAGGAATAGCAAAGTTACATCCAAAAGACTACCAAAATATATCGAAATGTCCGTCCAATATCCATACAAGGTTATATATATTGTGTATATCCTATATACATCTTTATATTTAGACCCCTACCATAAGTAATAGCCATTCGAAGTTTTGTAACATCTAATATATATCCAGGAAGTGGTACGAACTGATATCTACTACTAGATATCCACCGGATATCCTGAAGAGATTCATTTCATGACTTAAATGACTTCGAGATATTGCGGATATAATTGGGATATCCAGTGGATATCGTGTACTATGTGGGTGGTTCCAATTATTAAGTGTTAATTTCTCGATTCGTGTTGAAAAGCCACTACAGTACAAAATATTTTAACTTCGTTTAATTTCTCTGTTATATACAATAAAATAGATTATAGAAATTTTTTTTTCTTATCCCTGTTTCTAAAGCGGAAATAAAATAAATTCGCAATCATTCTAACATGGCCGAGGTATGTTTCCCTTATTTACAATACTTCTTCTCGTAAAAGCGTGGTGGGTAAACGGATAAGGTGTTGTTGGACTGTCAGTGTTTTTTCCGAGTTTAAATCCCGCTACCGAACAAAATTCCTCGAGGGATTAATTATAATTTGTATTTATATATTTGGAGTACAGCTACTCTCGGCTGGTTTTTCATCTTTGTTTCATGTCTCAGGCTTTGTTTTCTGTGACGAAGTAGTGTACCAATTGTGTATGTTTGAAATACTTCACATTATCAGCAAAATACGTTGGTTTCAACAACAAAATATTTATTTTCCCTTGCACGTTCAATTAACACATTCTAAACTAGTGCACACAGCTGTGTACATTACGCGCGTCTAGGTAATTTTTGGTATATATTACACAATGCGAAGTTCGATGACCAATGATCTTATTTATGGGTAAATGATTCACAAAACGTTTTAGTGGTCTAAGTCATAATTGGTTCCTATTACTGTAGCCAAACACATAGCCCACAGCTAATTGGCTGTGACAACGGAAACACGTCCGTGTCGGCTTAAGTACAGCACACATATAAAAAAAGTTTGTTTACAACACTTGAAACCGTAATTAAAGTGGGTCTGAAAGGGGTAATTTGGTTTCGCAAACAATTTTTTTTTTTATTCAACACAACTCTTTTCTCAGTGTGTTTTAGTATCCTAGATACAAACAAAGAAACAGAATACTTCAGGATACAGAAGTTACACAGCACCTTATACTGCAAACTCCAGTCGCACGAGAAAGCAGGTGTCACTGGAGAGCAACATGTCGGAACGTCGTTCGTCAATAAGTGCCCGGTAAATGACATGCCAGGTGGCAGCTCGACCAGTAGGCGCAAGGGAATATCTTGCAGCACACAGTAGTTGAAGGTTGAAGGTCCTCGTACAGAAAATCAGCGCGTGGGCGTGCCTACACAAAAGGAACTACCACGCCATCTAGTCTGTGCTGACATGGTAGAATGTGTGTGAATGTGCCCGGAGCTTTGACATTTGTCTATAGAAAACATGAGGACGTGCCACTGGCTGTAAACGTCTTTAACTGTAAGCTTATAAGTAACGCTATGGAAAGAACGAAGCTACGAGAGAATTTATCCGCGGTTTTTGGTAGCAGTTTTTCGGTCCGACGCTAGGTAGCTCTGTAATCGCTACCTTTCACCGCTGGCGTTATCCTGTAGCGAAGCAAGTAACTTGCGTTAGTCATCGATCCTTCTCTTTCTAAAAGAGTAAAATATAATCTCCACTAGGGTCAGTTATACAATGACACGAATACGGGTGAATAAACGACGGACAAGCACGCGTAGCATGTTAAAATATTTGTCTATTGTGGAAAATATATGAAAACCCGTATGCAAGCACGCGGCAATTTAATAGAGTTGGTCTACGTACCCGTGAATCCAAGAAGCTAACGTTAATTAATTATTTGGTTCAATGAGTTTCGTTTCCGTGACCATTATGATTTTCAAGAATCAACAATACATGGATTTGAAGTGGCCATTATCATTTTTGTTTCAATAAAAACAAGCGTATGACATTGTAGTAATATTTATCGAGAATTCAGCTTTGTGTGAATATTAAAACGAGGTGTGTGTGATGTAAAGATTATGTTAGTAACTTGTACCAGAAAATATACGTATTTGTATCATAGGTTGCAGATATTCACTTTTCAGTGTACTGCAGAACATCTCCAATTCATTGTGATTCACCAACTCATTCGGGGTATGTATATCAAGTCCATCCTATTTCGCATCCGTGCGATGTTGATAACGTCTTCTGTTTTCCAGGGTGACAGAGGCAGAGATCATTGCATATCTACCATGTTTGTTTGCAGCAAACTGCCCCGAAAATAATGGCCTCTTTACTTTAACAGTATTTTTTATATTCTGTGTATGTGGTAAGTAAAACATTAAAATGACTGACAAATTGTTTGCCTAAAACGGAAGTACCCAAAGTAAGTGCAAGTTCACCTTTATCAACAAATATTGTCTTGTCTTTTAAACGCCGTTGTTTGTATGCTCTATAAGATTGATCGGGACAGGTTAGAAACTGAAATTACCTCTAAAATTGGCACACACCTCCAAGTCTCACGTGGAATTCGAACAGAGACCTCGTAATCTGAATTCGACTCGCCGACCTCGATCATGTAGGTCGTCAAGCGTACATGTTTTATAGAGCGGATAATCCTCTCCTTTGACAGCACACTAAAGATTTATTTATTGGAAGAAGTAAATGAATCCCTTCAATTTCAAATTTACATAGAAGTTAGACTCCAGTTACGCTGTTAGCAAGTAGTAATCAAACTGAACCTATTAACTCTGTGACAACTTTTATTTCTAAACGAAGATTTATAACCATAATATGACTTCAGTGACACGACAAATATTACTACACGAAAACAAGTGCAGAAATGTAATACGAGAACTGTCAAAAAAGCTGTAAAATGAAAGTCTTCTTACACTATTTACATCACTGCTATTTATTTCTGGCTTTTACATTCGTTTTAATTGGACCCTGCGAACATTTTCCTTTTTTGGGCAAATATTTTTTTGGTATTCTTCGTAACTCACTCATAACAGTACAAAGAGCATGAGTATTGTAGGCTACTGCTGAATCCAATTTTAGTAATAATTTAACTATAGCAAATAAATCACTGGAAGCTCTTGTAAAAATTACATACGTGACTGCAAATTACAGCAACCTTCGAACCAAGTTTTATAACATAGACAGTGCATATTAATTTCCGTACATGTCAGTTATTTACTACTCTAGAATATGAAATTTTTGATTGGTGCTCAGTGGGGATGCGAATTTTTTACTAGGAGATAGAATTAAAGATCTTAAGAATACGCATGTTCCATGACTATTTTGACTACGTAGTTATTAGAATATTTCAATGTATTCTGATGATGGAATTTTTAATCCTGCACCAAATGCTGACTTATTTTTTCCACTTTGTTGAAATCACGTAGGGCGTGAGTTACACCTTTTCCACGCATTTCGCTCGTCCAAACAAACACCAAAACTTGATTCATAATTGATTCATCACGTTTGAAATGAACTTTTGAGGAACAATCCGTGCCTGTAACTACACACATGTTAGTGTTAAGCACGCTTTAGCTTATATATGGTGGTTCGTAATTACGCCAAAAAACCTAATGAAGTGGTCTCTCACTTCAAAACATGTGGCACATGGCCTAATTAAAATACTTCGTGAAAGTGAAGCTACGGAATGTGTTTCGTTACAAAATATTAAACACTATTGCAGCTGGACCGTTATCCCTCCTAACTTAGCGTCGTAAAATTTTCCATTTCGTTACTGCAATCAACCCCCGACTCCTTTAAAAAATATGTATTAATTCTACAGGTATTGTCACTTGGTGTTTGCAGCAAATGTGTCGTGTGTAACGAAATATTGATATATTTTGGACAAATTATTAAAAACTGTATGCCACAAGTAACAATAAAATAAAAGGGCCGCCTTGCTGGAAGACTTCCCGCCATGTAATTTTCGCAAGAAAACAGAACACTTAATCAAGTAGTGCGTATTGATGCTTATTACTGAAGTTGGGCGGAACTTCGAGCGACGACGAGATGCGTGCACAAGCGGCACGTGCGAAGGAGATGCAGAGTGAGGAGTCACGTGACCAATCGAAGAGCGGATTTGCTTCAATGCTAGGCATGAACACGCTCCCCTTCCGTGGAGGGTGAAAATCCCTTGGGTTTCAAATCTCAGCATGATTCATGTGTTTCCCAAGTCTTCCAGTGTGACTAATTACCTCACCAAGTTTGCCGGTGTGATCAAGAGTCGTAAGCAACAAAAAATGTTAATATATGACACAAGGTTATTAGTTATGTTAGGAAATGTTGAGTTATTATGTAACCTAATATAACCTAACCTAACATAACTTAAATTCATGAAAAATAAATTATTTCACAAAACCTTTTTGTTTACATAATACTGCTTAGTGTTACGCTGGCAGATATGTAGGCAATGTAGATCTAAAATATTACGCCTTTTTTTAAAAACCCTTTCATACATAGTTTAGACCAAATTTACAGTTTCAATTGTTGCAAACAATTTTTTTTTGTTGCGTGCTGTACTTATGTCGACACAGCACTTGTTTCATTACAACAACCAATAGTTGAAGGCTCTGTTTTCGGCTTAAGGATTGTGAACCATTCATAGTCTATGACAGTGGCACGTTGCAGGAATCAGTTAGCTGTAAGGAAGATCATTGGCTATTGATTCACGCGGAGTTACGGCACTCAACTGTGTAAACTAGGTCTGAATGAGTTCATTGTAAATTTAAAAAACTTTTTGACACTGAAATTCGAATCTTTTTGATTAATGCATTCCCGAATAAAAATTAACGTAACACGATCATGTTTAGGACCTATGTTTATATAAGTTTAGTTGTGTAACATAACTGACTCATGGTCAACAGTGATTTTAGGCCGTGTTGGAGTAGAAAATTTCGTTATTTTTTAATTTGCGATTTGGTAGGTTTCAATTCAGATGCTGTAGACATTCAATTATTAAGAAATTGTAACACCTCATAAAAATATTTTTCGGTAAATATATTTTAAGAAAAGGTAATAGTTAACAATAAAAATATTTATTACATATTATTCTTGAAGGACGTAGATTTATTTTATTTGAAAATTTTAAGGCCAGCCTTATAACTGTAAATATTGCGCATTACTTACTGTAACTGTAAACAAAGTTACAAGGGTTTTAATGATCTGAATAGCTAATTATAATGAAAAACGCCGTCCTTTATTCCAAATGAAGTAAATTATTCAAATGCATGTATATTTAATAGGTTAAACTAATATGCATACTCCGGATGAAAACAAATACATATGGTGGCGATTTGGTTATTTCGTGTTTTCATAAATGTTCGCTACATACAAAAAACTAAATACAAAATTACAATGTTTATCACAATTTTTGTATGCAAACTCGGGCCACGTGACCATTTTGCTAACAGAAATCTGCCAATTCGAACACGGCCTGAATTTCTGTACGTGGAAAATGGCTATACCATTGATAAACGAAGTATAACTAAAAAAGGTTTTCCAAAAATATTCTGTCAACCATGAATGGAAGGAATAACAATTTATTGTACACTACTGTAAATTCGCAGTATCTTCGCACTTTTAGAAATAAAACCTTTGAAATATCACCCCATGTATGACGTATTCAGTTGTTTCCCAAACATGTAATGTGTTACAAGCGTTTAATACTTCTGTGAACACATAGGTTAATTATTTTTGGTTATATTGAACTATTAGTTTTATTTTATATATGAATTTTTTTTTCATTTGTTTCAAATACTATTTAAAACAGAGAGAAAATATGTGTGTTGGCAATGCCTAGGAATAAATAGTGCTCACGGATAATATTATTAAACTGAGTGTGCAGAAATGCGGTGCGTTGTCCCTTTGGTGTGATTATCTAAATTCAATTCATCTTTTATGCACGAGGCGGAAGACTATCCTGAAAGTAGAACTTTAGCAGGTCTTCAGAAAAGTTGGAAGTAACCATGAACGGACTATACGAGTATTTTTTTCTTCTAATAATGGTCTAATTTTCAGGCGGTAAACCTACCGTAAAACTCGACAACTTTGTGCCACTTTTTTCAAGCACAATCACCCTTTTTATTAAGATAACGGGTTGGGAATTTTATCCAGCATAACTACACATCTCAAAAATGTAATCCTGTGGCCAAAACAAATCCAGGTAGCAAGGGAAGGGGGGGGGGAGGGGGAATTGTTTTTGTGCGGCCCATTGTTGTATACACAAGTAAATCAACTGTGGGCCACGTCTTCTTGTCCCATTAAAATACGTGTCAAACATGCCCTGGCCCAATGTTTTCACGCTACAATTATTCACGAATCAAAACTGTATACATTTTTTTTTTTTACATTTTCCCCTCAATGTTTAATATGTGTTTTTCATGTTTTTTGTTAAATAAGTAAAACTGTAAATTGAAAATCAATATGTTATTTAGACGCTAGATAGCTCTCTCTTTCTGAAAGCAACTGTGGCCCATTGCTGGATCGCTGGCCCAAAGTTGTCGAATCTTACGGTAGCTGAAACGTTGTTCGCAACAGATCGGCCGCAACCTGTATTCCTCTCACGTTCCGCGGTCGTAGAACGTCGTATCGCCCCGAGTCAGTTATCGCGATGCCAGTTCCCGCTTTTATTGGCTCGTAACTGGCCGACTGCGATACAGATCCAACCCACCACGCCTTTCGGGCCTTCCAATTACGCGCCGTCTCTTATTAACCAGCTGTTTAATTTTTTTTTTTAAGCATTGCTCTTTAACGTCCCTGTTTAATGTCGGGTGGCTATAGCTTATTTTCTCCGTTAAGTATTCGCTTTTGAAAGCCCTGCTACACCTGAACCATTTTATGATACGAGCTGTTGGCGTTTTAGTGACCACTTTTGACAGCCATTCTTAAAATATGCTCGTCTTCGCATCTTGCATCCTTCTGGCATATTTAAAATTGGTATTACTGTGTTCGCGATACCGTTATAAATTAATAGTTTCAGTGAAGCTGCGAGATTGATGGTAACGTAAATGTGCTACATATATGCTAATTCTAAATTTTACGTGCATAAAATAAATAGAAATTAAATTTAGTTTAATTATTTTATTTATTTATAACACAGAATTATTTTTCCAGCATGGTTGCCAAATTTACTGAGACTCCGTTAAAACATTTGCACTTACAGGGAGGGATATTTTTTTTTCAAAATTGGTCACAAGACTGCCGAATTAAGAAAGAACCAACTTTATTGGATTGGTTGCAGATTTATTTGGTAGGTTCAGATGTCCTTCATAAGTGGAAGCCTGCAAAATTTGCGTAAATATCTGACACCATATTCATTGTCTTATACATATTTGTATAAATTTCGTTTGTTTACCGGCTTCTGCCATGGTGAGAACCCACGTTACCTTGGTTCGGCGTGATTTGACAGTTCTTTCCTTGGTTGTTTCCTATTGGCCAAAAAACTGTCTAAGGCGTATCAAACAAATTAGTACCCAATGACAAAAGCAATACATTCGCACATGTATTAGAATTCTCTTCTGTCTTAACAACGCGAATCTTGCAGGTCTCTATTCGTTAGCCACGACGGAGAATTGTTACGCCTTTTCTTTCGCCTAATATTTAGGCGGTAAAAATATTACAGATTTATAGGTTCAGCTTATAGGGTGGGGGAAACACCTACAATTTGATAGAATTTGAAGGTGGATCCCGTAACACAGAATATAGTCCATTAATGGTTACTTCCAACTTTTTTGAAACCCTGATAAAGTTCTACTTTCAGGCTATTTCTCTACCTCACACAAACAAATCTCAACAAAGCCTAGAAAATCACACCAAAAGGATGACGCACCGCATTTGTGCGCATTCAATTTAATAATATTTTCAGGAGAACTATGTCGTATTAGTAGGGGTAGTGATATTTCGCGAAAAGATTTAGAGACAAGATACAGTCCAAAGCACTGTAGGGTCATCCAGCTTCTTTGATTGGCTAAAAAATGTTCTGGCCCGTGTTAACCGTTTGCGCAGGAATCACGGAGGTTCAGTGCCGGAGTTACTTAGTCCTGAGTGGCTTGGTCAAAGACGGACACGGCACCAGCAGCCAATGCAGTTATCACAACAGCTGAGATGTGTATATAGTATTGAAGTCTACTGTGTGCTCCAAATTTTACGCGAAAAGTCACTGGCCCTGATTATAGTGTTAAGGGTTTAATCTAAAAGGTATGACGATACTGACGCTGAATGACGGCGTGAGTCTCTGTAACGAGCCTTGCGGTATAACTGGCTACTGAGCTGCTCGATTAGAAATATACCCTATTGGCTGAGATGCCGATTTGCATGCGTAAGCTACCGGCTCCTGAGTGTTGAAACAGCGTTCCAACAAGTTGCTCGCTAGCGACGCCATTTTGCCGGCGTGTGCGGCTGGAGTTCGCCGTGCACGACCCTGTTTTGCTTCTGTCTTCTCAAGTATTCTGTGCCTGTAAGTTTCTGCCATCCCTGGAGGGTTGTACGTGGCCAACCTGTTTCTCGCGAAAATATTCCACGACTAGTTGTAATCCAGAACAGAGTATTTTAGAACTAGTACGGCGGTTGGATGATTTTAACCCGCACGCGTCTTAGGTGTCAGGCCGCTAATCACAGACGTACAGTAGCGTAGTAACCTAATTCTGATTGGTCGGTCAAGTAAAAGAATGTCTTCTCACAGAGACACGCCACCAATAAGCAAAAGAATACTGCCGCTATGTCCGTAGGGTATTGAATTCTAGCACGTGCGGAAATATTTTCGCGAAAAACAGGTGGCCGTGCCGCATAGGCACGCGCAGGGTTAAGTAATCCCAGGTGCAAACCACTGAACGAAGACCTACTTTTGCGACATTAAAAATACGAAGAAAGAATATATTTAAACATAGTCATCACAAATAGTCTACATTACGTTACGCATATTTTAAACAAGTTGTATTTTTAAACACGTAAACTTTCAAGCAAAAATACGATGTTGACAAGATCATTTTTTTATTTTCCCATTGACAAGATGCAATGGGGGGTGCAGCTGTATCCCCTGCACCCCCCCCCCCCTACCCTTGCGAACGCCAATTATGAGAGACCTTAAAAAATTCGCGGATTCGTTTCGGGACAAGCTAGAAATTAAAAACTCGCCCGTTCATTTTTTACTTTTTTAAATGGCCCAATGGTCCATGCACCGGTTTGATACCCCATGTTGAATCCTGAGCCTATAGTAAACACGCAAATAAATACAGATAGCAACCAACCAATGGGCAGAGACGTGCAAAATTCACGTTATTATTTATTAATATGCTACATTTCACTGCACTATGCCTACTTGAGTGCCATTCGTGATTTCGTTGGTTACAGTCATCTATACGGCGTCAATTAACTGCGTCACTGCTTCACTACAGATTGGTTGCTCTTCCACCAAGGCTTTACTATTGGCTAAACCTGACCTTCAGACGTGCTGTATGAGTTGTCGACCAATGTCTTGGGACACCCGGGTTTCACGAAAAGATTTCACGAGCAGTTGTATTTCATAATGCTTTAGCTCAAATCCACTTTCGTGATTGGATGGTTTCTGTGTTACACGTCTTAGGTGTCACAGGCGTACAGCATTGTATTCACCTAATTTTGATTGGCCAGTCGAGTAGGAAATTATCTGCTCAGAAAGACACGTCGCCAATGAGCCGAAGAAAACTGCTTGTACGCCCGTAGGGTATTGAAATCTTAGCATGTGCGGAAATCTTTTCGCGAAATTCGGGTGTCCCTACCAATGGCAGACGTAAAACTAGCATACAGTGTTTTGGAGTTCAGCCTGCATGCAGCGGAAAAAAATTACGCGAATTTTGCAGGTCGCTGTAGAGACCTGAAGAATTCGCGAGTTCACTGACCTGTAGGTTAGACTCGACAGTCTTGTGTACAATCATGCAGATATCACTACCCATTAGTTGCTTGATATTAAAGCGGGAGGCGTTGATAAGACCTACATTTTATAGGCGTTTTTATTACTGGCTCACAACTCAAAATGAGATGTCGAATACCGCATGGACCAATTACAAAAGTAAAACGAACGTACGAGTTTTCAAATTCTAGCTTGTCCCGAAATGAAACCACGAATTTTTCCAATCCTCTACCAATGGGTAAATGATATCTGCATGATTGTACACAAGACAATGGAGTCCAGCCTACATGTCAGTGAACTCGCGAATTATTCAGGTCTGTACAGTCTTAGCAGGGCTCGTACGATACCGGGCGGTTGTGTAATGGGCTTGGCGCTGCGAGCACGACTGACCTGCGTTTAGTAGGGCATCTCCCGAGATTTGCACACTCCCCCTTCCTACCGACTGTTGAGCCGTTTTCCACAACCGCCCCGATACGAGCTTATCGCCACCTGTCACTTCGCAATCTCGCGTCGTATATCTCGAGCGCTATCGCTGTCGGATACGACGTACGTCGGGAGCTTACTACCAACTGCGCCTGGTCATGCGAGAAATAGCTCGTCTGACGCTATCGTTCCAGAGGCCGTGAGATCGAGTGGAGTTGAGTTGAGTTGAGAGATTTGGGCGGCCTTAAGGCTGTGTCACTCCTTAGACAGGATAAAATAAGAGTCAGGACCATTTCTGAAAATGTTTCATTACAGAAGCATTACATTTCATGGTTCTGTGCAAATTTTTGTACCTGATTGTTAATAGGTGTTTCCTGGTTTTCATTAAAAGGTGAGAATAATTTAATATGTACAATTTTGTTTTAAGTTAATTGTTGCATAAATATGCGTTAATAGTTAATATACTATGTCCGCAATGATGGGTAAGGTAATTAGCTAAGCTTCTATTTTAACATTTTTCAATAAATCCTCCTAAATTTGAATTAGGAAGATATAAATAAAAAATTCTATATGGCGTGTGACGCGGGCTCTTAACAACGGGGTCTTGAAAGCCAATGAGGTTGAAATGAGGTGAGAATGGAGCAGCGCCGGAATGCAAGGGTGGGGGAAACGGGAAATTCCCGAGAAAACCCGCCGATCAGCGGCATCGTCCGGCACGACTCCTACTTGCGAAAGTTTCGGAATGACCCGGCTGGGGATTGAGCCCGGTTTACCTTGGTGGGAGGCGAGCAGTCTAACCGCTTAGCCACCGCGGCCCTTCGTGAGATCGAGCCCAGCCAGTTGTATGGGTATCATTGTAAGAAGTGGTGTCGATTCCAGTTTTTAGAAACTGTGGAATATTTCAATTTCAATGTGAATCTTTACTCAGGGCAGACATGACAGTCGATTTTTCTTGCCAATTCATAAATTTGGTTTTTGAAACACAAATGTAGTTGGAAATTTTCAAAGCGAGCAGAAATCGCTATACCCTAGGTAGCCCTTTCTTTACGACGATTATTCTTCTGCAAAGTAGTGTTTTAAACTACAGTGACAATGCGACACATTTTATGAACAGACCATACAGTCGCCGCTTAAAATTATGAGGAAACAGAGTACGCGCAAAGCTTGTTTATAATTTTCCATCGACGTCGCAGTGCTTCATAATGTCAGGATGTGACCTTGAGGCATTTGATATCGTTTATTGAAATTCCCCTTAAGGCCGTCGTCTACCCGGAACTTTTCCCCACGTTTAGGCCGAGAAGCGCGGGAGCGATAAGGGCGATACTGCCACGCGCATCAAGTACGCCATCGCCGCTAAGCGCAAGGCTCTGAACTGGCGTGCAGTGTTCTCTCGTGCTGCGTGTACCTATGGGACTTTCAGCGGTGACCATATAATTTTATTAGTGGGAAGTCTTTAGGAAGGTTCAGTGCAGGCCCCTATAGTAGTTTTGTATGTATCTGATGCGTGCATTTTGAGCTACAGCGACTTGGAAAGGCCGTTTTTAGCTTTTTTGGAGTACTCTGAATTGATGTTTCTAACGTACGTGATATTTTGAAAGTACTTAACAGCTCTCGTCTGAAGTGTGTGTTCTTTTCGTAGATCAGCACGTTGGACGCACGCTTAATAATTTCGTTGAAAAACGTGTATTTGGAACACTCTGCAACGCAGTTCAAGCGCCAGGTAGACGGGCGCCTTAATAGAGGCTGTTTTCCTTCCAGATGTTTTCCTCCCTTCCTCCCAGGAAAATGCCGGTAAAGTTCCTCACTATCCGAATTAAAATAAACTGTATTTTGTATTTACTGAAGATTATTTTAATATAAACATTTTGTTCAAAATTTATTTTAATTTATTTACAAGCTGATGTGTTGCAATCGTGTAATATTTTGGTGTGCACTGTTCTTGAGTCATCTTGTGTGGAGCGTGCTTCTTTCAGCCAGTGAACAACGTGTTGCACGATCGGTGGACGGTGTTATAAATGAGTGGTGCAGACGTTTTCACATATCACATTACTCGCACGAGGAAGACGCTCAAAAGCAACGGGAAATTATTACTTGCTGTGTACAGAACAGTAAAGGCTGCTCTGGGGTTAAACGAGCACTTTTGAAATCAACATTTGAAATATGTCGCTGCCATTACTTGTGCGTATTTTAAAGGGCACCCTGGCTGCCGTCTGGACAATAAAGTTGGCAACAGCGGAGGGAAAGTATTCCACGTGTTTACGTCGAATTAAATGTGTTAGGTAAATTTTTGTGAGTACTCAAATTATTTATTTTACGTTCTACTTTTTAAACGCATGCATGTAAGTGTAAGAATTAGAAATTTTTTTTAAACACCTTCTTTTCTAATAATTTCACAGTTTAAATTGACCAATGCAGGAATAAAGTGACGAGGTCCATGGAAATGTTAATTTAAAAAATGGTGGAATAATACGGAATGTGCAGACAATTAAATCTTAAGTAGGGTTTTCAAAAGTGCTCAGTATATTGTGAACAACCTATACCGACCATAGGTATTCTTCAAGTGCAACACATCCTGAATCGGTTAAAATCGCTCCTGCCAATTTTTTTTGGTCATCACAAAATTAATTTTAATCATAACAACAAGTTTTGTAAGTGTTTAAAAAACGCCTATCTTGTAGGCCGATAAACGATTTAGATTAACATGAACATTTAAGCTTCCTTCGTTAAATAATTGCTAACGCTAAACTGAAAAAGAGAACCAACATAATACACCACAAAACGAGAATGCATTTTTAAACAATATTAAGACTCTAAACCGCTCTCAAAGAAATTTTAAAAAGCATACATTTCTTACAGGAGAAACCCTATTTGTCAACAATTAAAAAGTATACTTTTAAAACTTTTTTTATTCAACCCTATAGTCAACAAACGCCATGTAATAAGCAGAACATAATGAAGATTTTCATTCAGTGGCGCAATTCATCGCCACGGAATAATCTGTTTATCGCCAGGAAACAATTGTCAGGGTTCAAGTAAAATAAGTACTTTGAGTAACCACATAACAAGTTTTTCCACTATTACCTTGTCAACGTTCGTCCGTGTTCACACAATTACACATAAGTTTTGGAAGTTTTTGTAAAACTGTGAATCTTGCTATGTTATTCGTTACATATCGCCTAAAATATATTCTACATTCCTGTCCAAGTGTTGCAATCGCGTTATTTTATGGCATGCGTTGTAATTGCGTCCAGAATTTTTGCTACAGCCAGTGAACAACTTGCTGCGTCTCGATGGCATTGGCATCAGTCATTCATGACAAAGAGGCGTAGAAAGGAAGACTCTTAAAGTATCGGGTACTGATGCCTTGCAGTGTACAGAGTACTGGTCACAGGTATCATTCCGTATGCAACGTGTCCACAATCGTTGGCAAGGTGGCTGAACGGGTTCAAATAAGGCGCGGCCTTTGTATTAAAATTTAATTTCAAACCATTAAATAAATTCACTTAGTTCCTTGTTCGTAAGTACATATTCATGTGTGTGTTTATTTACCCATAACATTTGTTTGATATATTTTTAAATTTAAACCAAACAATATTACCACGGCCTTAGCTCAATATGAGGAAATGCTAATCGCTTTGCAGAAAAACAAATGCATATATTCCTTCCGCCTGATTCAAGTAACAAATTTTAGAAATCGAGAAGTTAAGAGTGCTTGTAGCATTTAACTTTGTAAGTTCCATTCTGTCACAGAGTAAATAAGTACACAGAGACGAAATGGCGTAGCTGTTCCTTTGATGTGGGCGTATCCACTCTGTTATTGGCTGCGCGAGGCTCTACGAATAAGCTTTGTGCTCTATTATGCTGCGAAAGATTCTCTATTGGCTGGGCTGCCGGCTTGCGGGGAAGCTACCATGCGCTGTTTGGCGAACGGCGTTCCGAAAATTCTGATGGCCAGTGACGTCATTTTGCTGGCGCCTGCAGCTGAGTTCGAGGTATTAAGTGGCTCTTTCCTTTCACCTCAGCGCTCATAGGTACTTGATTGTGACACGCTCTTTAAGAAACAGCATGCTGGTAAGCTAACTTTAAGTCAAAACGCAAAGTCAGTTGTTAAAGTTTTCAATTGTATAACTGCTCTCAGGATATAACACCAAACGAAAACCGTCGTGGTCAACGGACGCACATGTTGTCCTGGCTGGCGTGAATAATGTACCAGACGAGACGTGGCGACACGAAAGCGGAGCAGCACTGGAATGTAGATGAGGGAGTTAGTGGAAGCAATTCAAGAAAACTTTGGTGTCTGCCATCTGACTTCGAAACTGAGGCCTCAGCTGAGGGAATACGACTGATGGACCATGGAGCCAACCAGGTGTGTAACTATTGTAACCAGGAGCCGGAATGAACTTTCAGTTTAGGGCAGGAGGGGGTAGGGATGATAATATTCCCATTGTGCAAGCGCAAGTCTTGATAGAATTTAGATTCGTGGCATGGGAGTGGACCACTATTTCATCACAAATTTAGGAAAACATATTAAATTAATGAAATAAAATCGGTATTTAAAACACTTCTGATTCACTTCAGTTTTGAAATATTCACAAGACAGTTTCATGTCAAAGCAAGTATTTTGTTGGGAGGAGGGAGGGGGTAGCTTTGGGCTCGATGGTCCGCCAATTTCATTCCCTTAAGTGAGGCATCAGGTTCGATATCAAATTGCAGGCTTATCAGACTGCTACCACTAACTCCCTCGTCTGCATTCCAGTGCTTCTCCTCCCTCGCTTCTTTTCGTGCATTCTTCCCGCCAAACACGAATGTGTTCTCCTGCTAGTTCTTACTTTCATAAAAATGAAACAAAACAGAAACTAAGAAAAAATTCATTTAACAAATTCTGAAGTGACATATTTTAATAAGACGTAAAGAATATGGAACTGCTTTTAATCAATTATTACCAACTTTACTGCCAGCAATCCAGCAAGCGTGTCCTTTAAAATACTTGCAATTAAGAACGGGATTTTTTTTTCAAATGTTGATTTCAAAGATTAACTGCTGACCGTGTAGCTATACCTGGGTTAAGTAGTATGGAAACCAATAAGCTAACGTATGCAAAAACTATGCAAAAATTATTATTTTGAATTCTAAAGAATTTTGCTATGTAAAACATTATAATAAAATAACTTTAAAAAGTTAATTTAAAGATAATGTTATTATTTTTAAAATATTATGAAAATTATTTACTCACTAAGATACATAAATTCTGATACTATACAGTTGTAGACATTATTATTTTGTTAATTTTAGGAAAATTTTTTTGTCATATTAATTGATTTTGCGGTTTTTATCCCTAATTTTTTTTCAAAACGTTAGCAGTATTTAAATAGAAAACTATACTCTATTCGCAGTTTATTCACACTTTTTGAATCAAAACTTTGAAAATCTCACCATGTATGACGTGTTTGTTTGTTTCCTAATTATGTTAAGTACCACAAGCGTTTTATACTTATGTTAACCTTAAAGTGTCTTACTTTCGGTTAAATTGAAATTTTGTTCATATTTGTCTATAAATGACATTAAAATAGGTGTGTTGGTAATGCAGAGTAAGAAATAGTCCTTATGCAAAATATTATTACACGGAATGCACACGAATGCGGTGCGTTGTCCCTTTGGTGTAATTTTCTAGACTCGGATAATCTTTGTTTGCATGAGGCGGAGTAATATCGTGGAAGTAGAACTTAAGCAGTGCTTCAGAAAAGTGTGAAGTAACCGTGAAGGACTATATACGATGTATTGTCTATTGCCGTATATGACTTACGTGAGTCGCCAGCATTCAAATATCTTGTCAGTAAATACAACCCTATAGAAGTAGTTCAACTTCTGTTCTTGATTTTATGTTTCGTGAATCCGCGCAATTTCCATGGCACTGCCCTTACCTTCTAAGCTTCAAACGAACAAACATATGCCTTCTTCTACAAGCTAATCATATATTGATGATATACCGTGTAAATAAATTCAATTAGCTCTGTGCCACGGAGTAGAAAACGTGATGAAGAGGATGTGCGGTAATAAAATTCCCGCACGGCGTAGACACCTGTCACTGGACGGGAGGTGATATCCCGTGAGATCAAAGTGACCTGACCCGGCTGACCAGACCATTGCGTGATGACAGACGAGCTCTTTGACGTTGTGAGTTTCAACCATGTTCGTAAATTATTAGAGAGGTGATTTCAGCCAGGGTATGTAAATTTGGTATTTGTACCTATAAATTTTAAAACTTGCATTTACCTAAAAAAAAAAAAAAAATGGTTTACAGTATGATGACAATTATATTCATATAAAAAGTCACGTTAAAAAAACATGGACAATTTTATTTCAATTATTCTCTGAACAGAATTTAGGCAAACCAATTTCCGTAATAAGCGGAAACCTTGTCGTTTCACGAAACAATTCATTACCTAACTGTTAATTTCTGGCGTGTAATTGGACCTTCACCCATCCTACACATCCTGTAGAATTCACAACCAACATAGTCTATTCGCGGTTTCTTCACGCGTTTTCAATAAAACCTTAGAAAAATCACTCTTAGTATGGCGTGTTTAGTTGCTTCCCAAATATGTCACGTATTAAAAGAGTTTTATACATGTGTTTACGTAAAACTACTGTACCGCGCTTGCTACTTCGTCCCCGCCGAGCGAGTGGCAGTGAAGGACAGAGTAGTTGCATGATTTATTGATGCGCGCGCGATATCAGTCGCAGCCGGAGACGCGGCGGCTTTTCACAAAGGAATATTTACTAAGCGTGCCCGTTATGCCTAACAGGGCACGTGCCGCTCCCGACCTTGGGTATCAGGTGTCCTTGAGACATCTGAAGAATGCTCTGGATTACTGACGCCGTGTCTCTCTGCTAGACTCGGGGTACGGCGAACCTTCCAGGTCAAGGCCAGCGGCTATAAAAGGCGCATCTGGCCTCCGAGCCCGCAGTTGTTGAATGGATGAGTTTCAGCGATAGACGACTAACGAGAAGAGAAGCGCGCGGCGAGAGAAGTGACCAGCGGGAGGAAAATCGGCGACTGCGAACATCAGACAAGTGAAGAGTACGACTGCAGACTGGACTATTGGACTGGATGCGTGAGTGAAATACATTACAAATGATGGCAAGATATAGACTGAACGTGTGTTAATGATGAGCATGAGTTAATTGACAATAATTAAACAAAGCCATAAAGAAGTTCGTTAGTTTGAGTTGAAATATATATTAGATATTGCACTCACTGTTAATCGAAAAGAGTATAGTTGGGGCAGATAATTTAATGCTGTAAATAATAACCCTATAAATAAATTAAAAATCAAATTTAGTTATTTACTGTATTTTTATTAAAGCCTCCGTCCCTCACTAACTCAGATACGCCCCGCAGGCCCCCACGTAACTATATATTTTCATGAACTTCGCGTTGGCATCACAGTTGCTGACATATGAAACCAACAATTTATCATTACAGCCTGTCACGTTGGTTACAATAATAACTGGGCAGGGGAAGAACATATTGCAGCGTGATCGCATGAACTTATCTTTCGTAGAAACAGATGAGTAAAATCCAGTGATTTTTTACACTCCAAAGAACGTTAAAGAAAGCAGTTCCCTCTCCCCCTCCTAATGCCAATGACTTTAAATATTAAGTCATTCGTAAACACATTCACTTGTTTTCAGTGAAAAAAATAATTCAGGATGTAATAGTTTGTAATTTTGACTTCATAACTTCAAATGATTCCTGGCCACAACAGAAATTGTTCTAGACGTATTACAAATGCGATTTTCGTAACTTAAAAAAGAAGACATTTTACAAAGGACATTACTGTAATTTTACGAATTTAGTAAATGTACATACTTTTCCATGCAAAATTCACAAAAAAATTTACAGTGTACAAATCGTTTGGGTATTTGTTTTTCTCAGATGTTTTTTTTAGACATATCTAAAATAACAGTAACATTAGGAGCTGTGTCATCCCGTGTAAGGATTTATGCTTTTTCTTTTCGAGTTCTCCAAAATATTGGCTAAATAAATATTTATTCGGTGACTTAGCCTTCAGGAAATAAGTTATTGGTATATTTTGTTGCAAAATTGAAGGGAACCTTTAATATATGTACTTACATCATTCACTGCTAGATCACGAATACCTGTCAGCGCTGTCACTCTTTACATCTTCTGCTGGATCGAAAACCCTGATGAATGTATGAGATACTCATTCATGAGTTCCAAGATAGACATACTTAATACATCGGATTTTTTTCCTCTTGATCGTGGAAATTGCGTAAGGTTTGCGTCTACATATTAAAGAATTAAAAATATGTCTTGTGTGTTTTTTCCAAACGATATGCAGTTTCTGATAAAGTCAGGCTAATGCATTTGACCTATGTTTTCATCATAAAGAATACATTTACTTGAGAATTTTACATATAAGGTAAGATGAGCTCTGAAACGAAGAAAGGCGTTTGTAATTGCTTGCGATATAATATAGGGAATTCTTGGAATTTATCGAGGCCAGTGCTTGGAGTGAAAAAAGAAAAGGAGATATGGCAATTATTTTCTTAACCATGTCCGGACAGGATGCTTAATTATCTGTATGCATGTTGTGTGACCAGCGTTATTGCAACGTAATCCTGAGATTATAGTCATTCAACCGTTTGACACACATGAAGTAGATGATAAAAACACATACTACATTCAAAATACGTGCACGTATTGTTTATAGAAAATAAAATGACATTATTGTCAAGTGTTCTGTACGCAACTATTTAAAAGCATTACTCATACTTTTTTTTTGCCGGATCTGCTTGTAGAGACTTTTAGAGCGGTATTTTTATTTCAGAGCAGATACTATTAAAAAAAAAAAAAACATAGTTCATGTTACAGAAACCGTTCCTTGGTAAGGAGTAATTTCCTGGCAAGTTACCCATACAAACTAGTATTTCAGGGAACTTTCTTGTATGGAAGGTTGTTTGACGTTCTGGTGTTATATTTTCCTCCTTAGCCACGCCTATTGCCTAGTTAATCTTGCTTCTTGTGGACACTGCTGTAACACGATGGAAGCACGGATGGAATATTAATTTTTTACACCAAGCTCACGCATTCAATAATATCTAAACTGTTTCTTAAAAAAAAAAAATAGCCTTTATTTTCTTATTTTGAGGGATGGCAGAACTGCAGCAATTTGCGCTGGTATATAACACCAGATATCAGTACAGTATCACTAACAGAAAACATGTTTTAGAAATATTGAAATATTCCATGTGTCTAAATACGTGTGCATTTTATACATATATAATTAACTGAAGAATATCCTATAAAATAAAGCGTAACACTTATTATTTTAAATTATGTACAGGACTAGTGCAGCCTTTTGCTGGTTTGCAATTTTGTGGACTAACTGCAAAACAAAATTGAGATAAAATGTGAGTTAGTGAGTGAAG
Organism: Clitarchus hookeri; assembly: GCA_002778355.1. Taxonomy (NCBI): domain Eukaryota; kingdom Metazoa; phylum Arthropoda; class Insecta; order Phasmatodea; family Phasmatidae; genus Clitarchus; species Clitarchus hookeri. The sequence goes on along the minus strand of NQII01003521.1, from coordinate 134,924 downwards.
ATATTTGGGTGGCTCTTAACATCGAGGTCTTGAGAGCCGATGAGTGTGAAGCGATGTGAGCATGGAGCAGCGCCGAAATGCAAGGGCGGGGTAAACGGGAACCCCTGAGAAAACCCGCCGACCAGCGGCATTGTCCGGCACGATTCCCACATGCGAAAACCCACACCACAGCTGCCCCAAATTTAAGATAAAAATATTTTCTAATGATTTATTTGTGTCTGTGGGTTATTTTCATGTTTATTGTTTGTAGGTTTACCTGAAGTTATTTTACGGCAATCGTTATATTTTTGAAAGCCCTGCTTATTTATTCTTTTTGCCTACTTTGTATTGTGTATTCCACCACCGTATATTACGTCAACATTATCTTTGACTTTGTCAATAATGTGAGTCCTTGAACTTGTTACAAATTAAGGTATGTTATTATTGCTCCAATTATTACTCTAACTTGTTGGTCTTCAATTTAAATATCGCAGTTTCCATAAGAGGTTCGCATAAAAAAGTATAATTTTGCTGCAACAAAAAATTACAATTGAGGCATTTCTTAAACCGTTAATGTTGTAGTAAAATAAATAATGTTTTGACAAAGATAATTAATGGTAAGCATTTACAAAGTTTTATATTCCTGTAATGCAAACATACCTACTGTTGAAGTGTTAAGTTAACAAAGCCTTTAAGTAATGTTGCCGCAACCAAATGTTGTATTACACTAAAATTAGCAGGAACAACAAAATATTTCGTGTCACTGCAACATAAAAGAAATGTCCAACCGACACAAGGTTTCACTGACTTGTCATTGTTAAATGAGGGATGGTAGTGAACAGCGATAACCTCGTAAAATGAAAACACTGTATTTAAATATTTAAGCATAGTTTGAAAACTAAATGTATCTTAGACCAGCTCTCAAGTCTTGCAAAGCAGTTTACGTGTGCCAATTATGCATATATATATATATATATATATATATAGAGAGAGAGAGAGAGAGAGAGAAAGAGAGAGATACAATAAAGTATTTCCACGCAACGAAAGAGAACTGCAGTTTGTCGTTATGTTATTTTCAATACTTATGATACGAACTTTATTTGGACATGTCAAGATAACGCAGTTGGTAGGACGTTGGTTTCCGTGAAGTGAATAATTTAAAGCACTCATGGCTAGGGTTCAATTCCTCCCACCTGTATCTATTTTTTTTGTTGGTAATATGTATTTTTGTGATGAAATAATAGTACTTAATTTATTTTGCATCGGAATATTTTTTTTAAAGCAAGTAAAATACAAGAAAATTTTTAACACAAATTTTAACATCAGTTCAACACATAATTAGTTTTGCTGCAACACCAACACCACATTAAAGTTGACAGTACAGAAAGGATATAATGTTGTTAAGTTATTATTATAATGTTTCATTAACATATTAACTTAACAGCATTTTACATTAACAGCAACATTAGTTACTAATGGCTCACAGATAACAAAAATTAATGTTGTAGTAACATTAATACTGTTGGCACAACATTAGACTTTTTTTTGTGTTTAGTCATGTAACTGGTTTTCTTAATTTCTTCTCATCGGTAAGGCGCGTTTGAAAGCAAATAGTATTGGCTAGATCTGGGACACAGCGTTCAAGGTGAGGTGCATGAGGTGTTGCATCCACCATATTGAATTGTATTACCGCCGTTATCTTGGATTTCTTTGAATTTGAACTTGGCCTCCATCTTGGATGACGTCAACCTCATGTAACCTTTGGCTACCATCTTGGAGATCGTCTACTGTAGTTCCCGAGGCCTTCTTTCCTCTCTCGCCTGCTAAGGGCGCTCCAATCGCCTCCCGTCCGTCATTTTGGGGGTTCTCGCATTGCCTCTAAAGGTGCTTCATTACTGGCTCGTCTGCCATCTTTGATTCAAGCGTCTAAGTCGATGAACCGCACCAGAGACGTTGCTATTTTTATTTAATCTTTGGAGCTAAAAAAACTGTGGAAGAGTGTGGTCTCGAACCGCCGGATCAACTGTTGGCATGAGCGTGCCTTAAACCATTCGGCTACCAAGGCATGCAGTAACGCATTGTTTTGAATGTGCTATACACGCTGCAACATCATTATTAGGACAAGTTTTTTTCATTGACATCTTAACATATTATCCCTAGTATACGCGTTCACAAATAACTAGGGACAGGTGTTTTTCGCGAAAAGATTTCAATACCTGTTGTACTCCAAAACACTTTTGTTCATATGCACTTTCGTGGTTGGATGATTTTAAATGTCACGTGCATCAGGTGTNAGTTGTACTCCAAAACACTTTTGTTCATATGCACTTTCGTGGTTGGATGATTTTAAATGTCACGTGCATCAGGTGTCTGTCCCCGAATCGTGGACGTTCAGTATCGGAGAATTTTATTACGATTGACCCAGTCAAATAGGAACATGTCTTCTCACGTAGACACGCGTCCAATAACCAAAGGAAGTTATGATTGTGAACGTAGAATATTGAAGTCTAGCATGGCCATAAATATTTTCACGAAAAACACCTGTCCCTAACTATAGCGATTATTTCAAATGTCAAGCAGCAAAATAATAATAATAAGTGTCTGGGATACGCGTGCATCGAAAATAGAATGAAGCTTCCCACACACCCGTTAGAATGGAACATCTCGTCCTACGAAAAGCGTGTAGATGATGAGGATCGGATGTAACAGCGATGGCAAGCTCTCTGTCTTTTTCTCATCTCCTCCGAGTGGATTGCCCTGGCACATTTAATCGAAAATGGCGTCGCGTTAACAGGAAAATTACTGCTGTGGCGACTATTTATGATGACAGGAGATCGTAGGACAGAAACTTCTCTCTTATATACTTTTTTGTTCTTTATTGCACGTTTTTACCTCGACACGAACACGGAAACGTTTTGTTACTCCTAGTAAAATATTGCTAAACATTTTTATTTTCTGGATGCGCGTAGCACGGGCATTCATCATAGAGTGCGCATTTAAAAACATTTTCAAGAATTACATAATTCTTATTACGGTTTTGGTGTTTGCGAAACCAGCTGACAAATTTGCAATGATGTCTGATGTTCTAGAGCTGCACGAATTCAAAGCCAAACAACCTGAAAATTGAACGAGAGAACCTGAAAGCTGTTAGTTAAATCAATTTTAAATCATAGTTTCCAAGAATAATTTTTTTAAGAAACAGTTCAGTGATAAAAAGAAAATATTAAGAAACTATACATTAAAAAATTTAAATATTGAAACGTTTCTATTCGTGATTGCATTTACGGTAAGATACGCTTTTTTTTTTAGAATAGTGGAGTGAAGAGTTTAGGATGGTTCTTAACAACGAGGTCTTGAGATCTGGTGAGGGTGAAATGAGGCGAGAATGGAGCAGCGCCAGATCGCAAGGGCGGAGCAAACGGGAGACCCCCGAGAAAACCCGAAAATGTTTACCCAACAATTTCAATTCAATGTTAAGACACGGAACTACTTTCCCTCCGTCGTTGCCAACTTTACCGGACGCGTGCCATTCAGCCTGCCCTTTAAAGTTTACGCACATATTGGCCGTGACATTTTTCAAATGTTTATTTCAAAGGTGCTCAAATAAACTTTACTGTCGTGGATGGGCAGTAGAGGTATAGGCTGTTCACGGTAAAGTTAGCACTTCTGAAGCCCTCGTTGCTTTTTACTTTCAGCCATTTTTAATTCTTTAACCACATTTTTTTAAACAAATATTTCCATGTAAGTAATAAGAACAGTGTGTGTATGTCACCGCACTTGGAAGTTAACGTCTACGGCTAAAATTAAATATATTTGTTGACTATTATTCCAAATGAGAGGGTTTTCAAAAGTGCTCACTTTACCGTGAATAGATTATAATGGCAAACCTCGACCGGAATAGGGGCGAGTCTGAGTAAAATGGTCTCAGTGATGATGTTGGAGGGCACCGAAAGAGCATAAGTGCACAAAACCTTGAGATTTGTGCCCGGCAAACAGTTGTGTTAACCGGAGGTGCTTACGCTGATTGAGTGCATCTCACAGTCCTTCGTTGACGGGCCTTTCACGCAGGTTATGCGACAATGGATTAGGTACAGCTGTGAGGGTGTCCCTGATTTGGGAGCTGAGTGACTTCCTGGGTGACAGAAAGCGTTTTCTGTTGTTGATTTTGTCCTAACGAAAGGGTAAAATTTGTTTAAGTGTACAATTAGTTCTGAAGGACAAAATAAGTTTTTCGTCGTCCATACAATATTTTTTGGCAACACCAGCTATTCATGTGTGTATCGTCATTCCTTAAAAATAATTGTTTGTTGCTCAAACCACAGAGAGGAAACAGTGTGGCGATTCATTTGACGTAGGCATACCTATTCACTGACTGGCTGAGTGAGGCTTATGGAACGGGCCTTGTGTATGATTGGCTACTACATGCTGTGAAAGGTTCCCTCTTAGCTGGGCTACCGGCTGGCNTTATGGAACGGGCCTTGTGTATGATTGGCTACTACATGCTGTGAAAGGTTCCCTCTTAGCTGGGCTACCGGCTGGCCAATAGGCTCTCAGGCGCTGATTGGCGAACGGCATTCCGACATTTTGCTGGTGAGCGACGCCATTTGACTGGCATGTGCAGCTGGAGTTCTCGATATAAGCGGTTGTATCACCTCTGTAATTTGTATTACAGTCCGCTCGCGGCTATTACGACTTTTCTGAAGACCTGCTTAAGTTCAACTTTCGGCTTATTCCTCCCCCGCATGCAAACAAAGCTCAGCGAAGTCTACCAATTTACACCAAATGAACAACGCACCACATTCTAACGCACTCTGTTACACAGTATTTTGCATAAGAACTATTTCTTACTAGACGTTACCAACATACAAATTTTCTTCCTGTTTTTATTCACATTTATTATAAATTAAATATTATATATACAGATTATAAGTCAAAGTTCAATTCAACTGAAAATAATATACTCTTATAATATACTCTTTTGTTACCACAAGTACAAAACGCTTGTGATACATAGCATATATTTTGGAAATAACCAAACACATTATACATGGGTTGATTTTTCAAAGGTTTGTTTTAAAAAGTTTGAAGAAACCGCGAGTAGATATAGTACATACTTTGAGATCAAACGGTCCATTTGATCAGAAACAGTATAATATATACTGCAGAAAAAAATCGTATCTGGATTAAATCAAGTTCATTGGCGAATGGAGTGCCTAGAGCAGGGGTAACAACTCACCGGAGNGAAAAAATCGTATCTGGATTAAATCAAGTTCATTGGCGAATGGAGTGCCTAGAGCAGGGGTAACAACTCACCGGAGACCGTTTTACGAGGTGGGACTCCCAAGTTCTTGTCGTTCCAGGAGTGTGGCATGAATTATACCATAGGAATGGAGTGGTGACGGAGTGCAATGGAGGGCCATACGGGAATGCTGTGGCAAAACCTACTGGCCCAAAGCAACGTCCGCCACGTTCGCAACATTGCAGAACTGGAGCGTTGTCCGGCGGGGAATTGAATCCTGATTTTCTAGCTGGGAAGCCAGTGATATAGACATGACGTCCAGCGGGCCCCAGTTTTAAAATAATTATTCGCAGTTTTCTCACCCAGTGCTTGAGATGAGCTGCTCAGTAGATATGAACTCAAATTTAATAGTTTATATAAAGTAACTAAATTCATATATGTCCGTTTATTGTGTTTCAATACGTTCCACCGTTTCTGCTTTAGCGGGTGACTGCGAAATACATTCATGACCATCCGTTAGGTGTACGATGTAATGATCATGCGTACACATTGGTCGTGATACCAGCCAGTTCCCAGAATTCTAGGTGTCACTAGCAAGGGATTGAGGTCGAATGAGGTAATAAGGAAATTGAAAATACGGCCACTGCAAAGTGGAAACCAATCAAACACTGCTTTGAATCCCATGGAAAAACAAATAGTCGAAAAAAAGACTAGTAGAGAATTAATTGTCTTTAAGCTAACGTTTTATTTCTTTCGCCCATGTATATTATGAGTTATTTTTAAGNGACTAGTAGAGAATTAATTGTCTTTAAGCTAACGTTTTATTTCTTTCGCCCATGTATATTATGAGTTATTTTTAAGAGTACTGTATGTCGTAATATCCTCTCTCGCTAACTATTATGTTGCAGTTTAAAATTAAATTACATGCAAGAATTTCACTCATGAATTTAGTATATTTTTATAATAATTCATTAAGGTAAATTTATTAAATTCATAACTTATTAATTTCCTCATAATGGTTTATTCTTCAAGATTTTCTTGTTTCCAAAATTCTATACTCAAAATATAAATTAAAAACTTTACGGTTCAAAAATATGAGCAATGCGCTTATATAAACTTGAACGATATTTGCGCTCTCGATAATTACTCTATTGATATTAGCGATTATAGCGATTTATCGATATGAAAGATAGTTTAGATATATCGGCATTGTTACAGTAATTTACGAGCATATCCNGACTAGTAGAGAATTAATTGTCTTTAAGCTAACGTTTTATTTCTTTCGCCCATGTATATTATGAGTTATTTTTAAGTGTACTGTATGTCGTAATATCCTCTCTCGCTAACTATTATGTTGCAGTTTAAAATTAAATTACAAGCAAGAATTTCACTCATGAATTTAGTATATTTTTCTAATAATTCATTAAGGTAAATTTATTAAATTCCTAACTTATTAATTTCCTCATAATGGTTTATTCTTCAAGATTTTCTTGTTTCCAAAATTCGATACTCAAAATATAAATTAAAAATTTTACGGTTCAAAAATATGAGCAATTCGCTTGTATAAACTTGAACGATATTTGCGCTCTCGATAATTACTCTATTGATATTATCGATTATAGCGATTTATCGATATGAAAGATAGTTTAGATATATCGGCATTGTTACAGTAATTTACGAGCATATCCATTGCGCATGTATTACTTGGAAAGCATTTGTCGCAACGATACTGAGAAGAGCGAAACGCACAGACATAGATTTTAGTCATAGTCAAACAAACTGCCATCAGCTGCTCTAAGTTCTGGTCACGTGACGTACAGAGTCCACAACTTTTCCCAGAGTATGTTGTCGCTTCCGCTAACCTCGCGATGCGGTGCCAAGGCTGATAGATGTCAAGGCCATCGAAATATTTTATGGCGTTTTAACCGGACGTTAAGGATACCTTGGCTCGACAGAATGAGTAACGAAGGCGTTTTTGTTTTTATGAGGACTGTAAAGTCGCCATGCTAGTTGACGCAGACATGAAAAGAAAAGATTTGTTAGTGGCTACAAAAACTGTTTGGTTGATGCTTTCCAAGGAGAAATTTTGTTGCTCGTAAAAAACATATTGTGGTGCCCAATAACACGTAGATTGACAAGTACCAAGGCTATTTAGTGATCACTAACATATTTGTTTATTAACCGTAAATTTCATGACTGCCATCAAAACATTTAGTAGGCAGCAATAGCATTAATGTCATCCACACTAATAAAATTTTGCTGCGACTGCAAAACTACGTGCGTTATATTCTGCGCGTGTACTCTGGCTGGTATATTAGAAGTTGTCACTTTCTGTCTGGCCACGACGCCATATTTGTCCGTGTTGGATTCTTTGCACCAGGTTACGAACCACACTGGAGAGCAAATAAAAAAAACAGGTATAGGCGTGCGTATGCAAATAACAGAGGTATGGAACCAATCAGAGTAACGCGATGCGGTCGGCAGCGCCTATATAAGACAACAAGCGTCTGGCAAAGTTGCTAGATCGGTTACCGCTGCTGCAATGGCAGGTTATCAAGATTTCAGTGAGTTTGAACGTGGTGTTATAGTCGGTCACGAGAGATGGGACATAGCATCTCCGAGGTTGCGATAAAATTTGGATTTTCGCGTACGACCATTTCACGAGTGTACCGTGAATATCGAGAATCCGGTAAAACATCAAATCTTCGACATCGCTGCGGCCGGAAAAAGATCTTCAACGAACGGGACAAACGACGACTGACGAGAATCATTAAACGTGACAGACGTGCAACCCTTTCTCAAATATTTCGCAGATTTCAATGCCTCCTGCATACCTTCAGACATTAGTCGAGTCCATGCCACGTCGTCTTGCGGCATTTCTGCGTGCTCGCGGGGGCCCTACACGATATTAGGCAGGTGTACCAGTTTTTTTTGGCTCTTCAATATAGTTCATGAGGGATACTCTTAAGAGCATCGTTTATGTCATTATTTTCTTCTAAATGAGTAAATGTTACACTTAAATGATTCCAGAAAATTATCTTTCCAAGGGGTGAAATGTACTGGCCTTGTCGTGTGTACCACATATTAGACCTACTTTATCTAAATGCACCAGACAGAGCATTAACGTCGAGAAAGATGTCGCAACGGTAACACATTCAGCTCACACGTGACAGGTTCCGGGTTCGAGTCCCGCCCCTGGCGAAGTTAATTCTAGTTTTTAATTGTTGGTGACCACAAATGTAATTTTGTAGTTGCCACTAAATACTGGAATGACAAAAACTTTTGTTGGTGCTACAAAATATTTTGCGATGTCTATATAGACAAAATAANGCTGGTGACCACAAATGTAATTTTGTAGTAGCCACTAAATACTGGAATGACAAAAACTTTTGTTGGTGCTACAAAATATTTTGCGATGTCTATATAGACAAAATANTGCCACTAAATACTGGAATGACAAAAACTTTTGTTGGTGCTACAAAATATTTTGCGATGTCTATATAGACAAAATAATATTGTGTCCACCAATAACATTCCGTTGGTCACTACAAAACAGTTTTTTCTGTGGCCCAGAAGGAGAATAAACATTATTATATGATATACAATTTAGTACAGCAGTTCGCCAACATCTTAGTAGTATAGATATTAGGAGCGATAGTAGAAGGACGCACCAAACTGGGATACATTATGCAACTGGCGGATGATCTAGGTTAACAGCCGAATGCGGAAACCGGAACCAGTCGAAGGCTGCCGCCAACATTTTCAGGTTAGACAACGTGGTAATCTGATACAATCTAGCCAACCTTCACGTCATAGTAAGCTGAAACGCCAGGCTACACGCTGCGCGGGTTCAGGATTCACAGCCCATTAAACGCGTTTAAGAAGGTGCAGTTATTTGTTTTAATATTAAACCACGGCAAGTTAGCCTTTTGGCATAAAGTGAGGACGTCAAAGAGCCATAATTAACTTTTTCAGAGCCACTTAAATTTATGGTTACAGGTACTGCAAATGAGAAAACCTTTTGATGCGTACTATGTACGTATTTAAGACGACATAACACGTGTTTGATTGTCACCGCAATCAACAAGCTGTACGATTTGTGCTCGACTTTGGTAATATGAACCACTCGTAACCTAGATCAGCAACACAGCTTTTAATGAGATACCCACAAGGAAGATCAGTTGTTTGAAATATTCTTGCAATGGAGGTGCACGATTAAGCGAAACATTTTGAACATACGCCATACATACGTATATATATATATGTATATAAATATATATAACGTATAATAACAACATCTTTGAAAGATCATCTAGTATTTTTTAATTTAATTTTTAATGAGGCAAACTATACGCACCTGCTTGCACAAGTTGCATACTACGAAGAAGAATGGAATTTGTGCGCCAAGCGGGAAATAAAATGCAAACACTTCTGGCAGCCTTTACTTCTCNATACTACGAAGAAGAATGGAATTTGTGCGCCAAGCGGGAAATAAAATGCAAACACTTCTGGCAGCCTTTACTTCTCAATTGCTAATATCCCATTGTTAGCGTAGTTTGACACACTTGTACTAACAAGAAACCACTAGCAGCGCCCACGTACATCGAGGTTATGGTGCCTAATGTGCAGGCGCTCACTGTATGGTACGCCAGTTCCGTTCGCCTTCGTGACATGCAATTTGTTGTGCACTCATGTATGTTAAATTTTAGATTCCATGCGTTGTTCTGCGAACTTCAACTTAGATTTACTAATATTAAAGACCTCTCCAAAAATTTAGTTACTACGATATATTTGTTTATGTTAGTCCGTAGGTATGCGACTTATATTTCAACATATTATTCAAAAACACCTAGAGGTATATATATATATTTTTTTTTTTTGACTACAGTTATTCTAGGGGCTAGTGGTGTAGTGGGTAGACTACTCGTCTCCCATCAAAGCGAACCGGGTTCGATTCCCGGTGGGATCACCCGGGATTTTCGCATGTGAGAATCGTGCCGGACAATGCCTCTGGTTGGCGGGTTTTCTCGAGGATCTCCCGTTTCCCCCGGCCTTGCATTCCGGCACCGCTCCATACTCACATCACGTCACGCTCATCGGCTCTCAATACCTCGATGTCAAGTTGAGTTGAGAGATTTGGGTGGCTCTTAACAACGAGGTCTTGAGAGCTGATGAGGATGAAATGAGGTGAGAATGGAGCAGCGCCAGAATACAAGTGTGGTGGAAACGGGAGATCCCCGAGAAAACTCGCCGATCAGCGGCATCGTCCGGCACGTTTCTCACTTACGAAAAACCGAGGTGACCCAGCCGTGGATTGAACCCGAACGGTTCGCCTTGGTGGGAGGCGAGCATTCTAACCGCTCAGCCACCACGGCCAGCCTAGATGTTAAGAACCGCTCAGATCTCTCCACTCTACTCCACTACAGCTACTCTGAGCTCGATTGCCCGTAATCGTTTCATGTCTCAAACGTGGTTAACTGTGACGAATAGTGAAGCAATGGCGTTTGTTCAAAATATTTTGCTTAAACAAGGAAGATCATTGGGCACTTTACCTCGAAATGTACTGTGCCGGAAAAAATCTTCCTTTTCGTTATGTACACTGTAACGATTATAAAAGGCAGTATTTATGGAATTGTTATGATGGCAAGATGGAATTCCTAGTCTTATATCTACTCGAGTCAAAATAGTTAATGTCTTGGTAGCTGCCGTAGTGCAAAGGCCGCACTTTTGCTCCTTTTTTATTCCTGGCACACAGTTACACCACAGAATAGTTAAGAATGCGCCAACTCCAGCCACACACGCCAGTAAAATGACGTCACCGGCCAGCAACATGGTGTAGCGGCGTTCGCTCATCTGCACCAATCATAGACTAAATATGAGGTAGACCGATGTCGCTGGCTGCGCACAACCAATCTCCGTGTCCCAACAGTGAACTGCTTTTCTGCCAACACGACTTAGAGAAAACGGCGTGGATTGGACTTGAGGTTAGATCACTGTTCAGTAAACAAGTGCCTGGCGATGTTTTTATACTTCCTCTCAGCAATTTGTGATGCAGTTTGAGTAAATTAAAATTGGTAAAAGCATTTTATTAATATAACAGTGCTTGTCGTTTAAAAATTGAGATTTAAACAACCACGTTCATCGCTGTTGACCATGAGATTGACAGTTGTGTTCCTTTCGGATAGGTCACTGTAGGGTACAGGTGCAGAAGACGAATTAGCGTTCTACCTCATCTTTAGATAATTATCTGCATCTGGTGGCACACTTGCCATTAGGCCTAGTGATGCCCGGGTATTCGGGTACCCGAGCACTACCCGGTGTCTTAGGGTAATGCCCGGGTGCCCGTTCTTTGCAATTGTGTAACATGTATTGTGTGACCGCAGAGCACGCACGCATACATACTAGTTACTCCGAAATGTACAATCCACCTGAACAGTTTAAAGACAAATAGGTTGTACCGTATGAAATGGCTACGATGGTATATACTTAGGGACAGGTATTTTTTAGCGAAAAAGATTTCAAGACCAGTTGTGCTCCAAACCACTTTTTTTCATATGCACTTTCGTGGTTGGATGATTTTAAATGTCACGTGCATCAAGTGTCTGTCCGCGAATCATGGACGTCCAGTATCGGAGAATTTTATTACGATTGGTCCAGTCAAATAGGAACATGTCTTCTCACGTAGACACACGTCCAATAACCAAATGAGGTTATGGTTGTGGATGTAGAATATTGAAGTCTAGCATAAAAATAAAAATTTTCGCGAAAAAAACGTGTCCCTATATATACTGTATATTGCACGTGGATACAAATGTAAAATAATTTGTTTATATATATATATATATATATATATATATATATACACTANACGCGTCCAATAACCAAATGAGGTTATGGTTGTGGATGTAGAATATTGAAGTCTAGCATAAAAATAAAAATTTTCGCGAAAAAAACGTGTCCCTATATATACTGTATATTGCACGTGGATACAAATGTAAAATAATTTGATTATATATATATATATATATATATATATATATATACTAAATATTTGCAAATCTGAACATGGGGAGATTTTCTTTATGGAAAACAGGCATGTACACATTCATGAGTGTAAATACTTATATTTTACTCAGACGGTATACGTTTAGTCGTTTAATCACGTGAACGTAATTGGAACTTCAATGAAACGAACAAATACACCTTAAGGCCTGCTTGTAATACAAACAAAGCATAATGAGCGAATAACCATTCAAACCTATGGAGGCGTTTGTTGAAAAGGTTCGGTGACGTTTCCTCGACTGTCTCTAAACAAACAAACCAAATTAATGTTACACATTTGATTTTAACAAAAATAATAGGAAGGAAATGAATGATATCTCCAAATTAGGGGATTCAGAAAGCTCTGTTAGTGTGTACAGATACAAGTACATTAACGTTATCTGGGCACAGAGAACTACGTTTAGAAGTAACTATATTTCCTACAGTCGAAACGGTTCTCTCTGAACTAGCGGAAGATGCTGGACATTCCAAATATAGTTTTGCTAAAAGAGCTAACACGGAGTAGAACTTTTCGCGCACTTTACACCATTCACGAGGGTCTACATGGGGTCCAACCTGAGGTTCGCCGAGGTAGTATTCAACGTGGGAAGTGCCATCCGATTTCTGTTTGGGTGTAGCGAATAATAAGGTCGGAATCCGACTCCCTATCACCTGATTGGTCACTAATCCGGTCTTCGATTGCATGTGTGGAAAACCAGTTACCATCTGGCCAACATATTGTCGGATCACAACTGCTGCGATCTCGTCTTCAGCGCGGAAGTGCTTGTATCAGAGATCAAGTAATGAAGTAACCTACTGTGGAAACACTAACTTTGGCGTATTTACGTCCGTTTGAAACAGAGAAGAAACGGACATCGCTGTAGAGGTTTTGAAGGTTGGTGTCGTGTCACTGTACTTTACATTCGGACAGAAGTGGTTGTCAAGAAGCTATCTAATCACTGGAAGGACAGCCAACAAAGCGTCCGCTACTTTCACTGGAAACAACGTTGGTTGCAGCGACTCGAGCGACTATTCATGACACTACTAAGATTGCATAGGAAGCTGCTGTAATAGGGAAACAACAGAACACGGGAACCGATACCTTCTCACCGAGTACCCGATGCATCGGGTACGACACGCGCCATGCGTAACGGGTACCCAAATACTGGTGGTTTTGGGTACTCGGGTATTTTCGCTACGGGTACCCACTATAACGGGTACCCGGGTACTCAGTTACCCGGCTACTTGCCATCACAGTTTGTTATGAAGAGCAAAATCTTCTATATAGGGAACTGCGTTCTTACCAGTACCTAGCGATATTTTACTATATCTTAAATGTATCTAAACGATTCTGAACAACGTAGTAGGAATATCAGAGAACTATGTCACAGAGGGATCATTTAAAATCCCCTGACATCAACAAATTTTGACCATACATTAACAGGTTTCCTGCAATAAAAACACACACACATTTGTTGGGTTAGTACTTTCAATAAATTTACATATCACGTTTGAAGTTAGGAAACATAAGCTTATTAAAAAAACTAACGGTACAAATGTGAAACAGCCGCTTTTACCGCAAACTCCAGCCGCACACGCCAGCAAGATGGCGTCACTGTCCAGCGACATGTTGGGTCGTCTCTCGCCAATCGTCGCCTGGTAACCTCCTCGCCAGCCGACAGCACAGCTAATAGGGAACCTTTCGCAGCACGCGGTAGCCAATCAGACACAAGGTCCGTTTTCAGAGCTGATCAGGGAATGGGCATGCCCACATCAGAGCAACCGCCACGGCATTTCGTTTCTATGTAAAGTCTGTCCGCGGTTTCTTCGCACTTTTTCAATCAAACCTTTTAAAAAAACACCCCTTGTATGGTTGTTTCCTAAATATGCAGTGTATCACAAGCGTTGGATACTTGTGTTGTACTTATTTTTGGTTAAATTTAACTATTACTTATATTTTATCTATGAATTTTAATTCTTTCATTTATAAATAACATGAATAAAGACAGGGACAAAATAGGCGTGTTGCTAGTGCCTAGTAAGTAATAAATCTTATGCTAAATATTATTACATTAATTGCGCACGATTGCGGTGCGTTGGCCCTCCAGGTGTAATTTTCTAATCTTTGTTTTTATAAGGCGGAGGAATATCTTGGAAGTAGAACTTTGGCAGGGCTTCAGTAAAGTTGGAAGTAACCGGAATGGAGTACACTTATTTACTCTGTGGCTATATTGTCTAACTTTGGGTTTGCAATAAAAAAAAAAAATTTCTCTAAGAATTATGCAGTAACAGTGGTTCTCACACACGGAATTACGTCTGCTGGATTTACTATTCACAAATCACTTGATAATTCTTAAGTCCGACCAATAAAAACCTTCGAAAAGCCTGTAATTTTTGTGTACAGATATAACCAGAAACATGTGCATACACGTGCCCTTTTAACATTTTTCATACTTAAATTTTTGCAAATAACTGTTTCTTGCCAACAACATCGACTGATCTGTTTTGATTGGTCATCGTCTCACAAGTTATACTTTATATATACAATATAACTGTTTTTTTTAACGCTTTAGGAACTCCCAACAACGCACACGACCTGCTAAATTCTATCTGAAATCAAAACATTTTCAGTTCTTCTGTAAACGTCATAACGCATAATTTAACGCTTAATTTTTCTGTTGCAAACCCAGATGAACAGCTCTTCAGTAGGGGGCCGCTGTGGCTGAGCAGTCAGACTGCTCGCCTCCCACCAATGCGACCCGGATTAAATCCCCGGCCGGGTCACTCCCGGATTTTCGCAAGTGGGAATCGCACCGGACGATGCCGCTGGTGGGCGGGTTTTCTCGGGGATCGCCTCTTTTACCACGTCCTTGCATTCCGGAGCTGCTCCATTCTCTCCTCATTTCACCCTCATCGGCTCTCAAAACCTCGTCGTTAAGAGCCGCCCAAATCTCTCTCAACTCAACTCAGCTCTTCAGTTCAGACGAATGAAAGAGGTAAGAAGAGCAAAAAGAGAGACGGAAACATCGGCTGTCAACAACTTGGGCAGAAGGCGGTCGTCTGGGGGTGACGTCACGCAGGCATTGACCCACTTCCCCCGTATGAGCCCCTCCCACCCGTCTTANCCGTCTTAGAACCCCCTCCTCTTTCTGCACAGACGGCTGGGCGTTCGCGTAACGTAAAAATTCTGGCGGTCGGCAGTACCTTTTGTCTTTTTTCCCCCCACCATCGCCACCACCGCAACAACGTTCGCCCGCTCCTTTCCAACGGTCCGTTTCGCGCCTTCGCCAACTTCAGTCAGTCGCAAACGCTGGCGACCGGCGAGAGCATGTCCCGCGGACGGTGAGCGAGTGTTGACGAAGGAAGAAGCAGAAATTTTTTTTTCTAATTTATTTGTGTTCTATTCGCGAGGCGACCTGCCCGCGACGCCGACGGCTGCCGACGGCCACACATGCCGGCGGCGGCCCGCTTCCTCGCCCTGGTCGCTTGTGCTGCCACGGTGGCGACTGGCGGAACTACTGGCACTCGCAGGCAAGTGTCTCCCTACTTTCGTCCATAGACTACATAAAGATGAGGCTGACCAATTAAGGCCCTTAAACAACTGAAAACTTCAACACTTGACTTTACGATTGGACTTTACGTTTGCTTTCCGTCATGTTGTTTCTTATGGAACATGACACAATGGAACTGTCAAAGG
Organism: Clitarchus hookeri; assembly: GCA_002778355.1. Lineage (NCBI taxonomy): Eukaryota > Metazoa > Arthropoda > Insecta > Phasmatodea > Phasmatidae > Clitarchus > Clitarchus hookeri. The sequence continues at coordinate 118,968 of NQII01003521.1, read as the reverse complement.
TAAAGTCAAGCACTTTAATGTCAAATTCAAAAAGCCATTTTGCCGAAAATCTAAAAGAGGTTATGTGGAATCGGTGTTATTTTATTGTAGGGCGATTTTAATCTCGGTATATTAAACCAAGCTCGTCTAAATTAAATAAATGGCAAACGAATATAATGCGAAGAGGAAATATATGAATTAATATATTTTTGAATAAAGTAAACAAATNTTAAATAAATGGCAAACGAATATAATGCGAAGAGGAAATATATGAATTAATATATTTTTGAATAAAGTAAACAAATGAGTTTTTTTTTGTTTTAGAAATGAACTTTTAATATAAATGTTATGCCTAATTTAAAAAAACGTAAAGTAAAATTCATATTGGATAGTATGGCAATGATTTGCATAACAAGGCACTCATTTTTACAAAGCTCGCAGAACCGATTTTCAATTGTTTTAACTTTTACTTTACAATTGTATNTTAGTTTTTTTTTTGTTTTAGAAATGAACTTTTAATATAAATGTTATGCCTAATTTAAAAAAACGTAAAGTAAAATTCATATTGGATAGTATGGCAATGATTTACATAACAAGGCACTCATTTTTACAAAGCTCGCAGAACCGATTTTCAATTGTTTTAACTTTTACTTTACAATTGTATTGTATATTAGAGGCTTCATCAAAGGAATGGAAATGAAAAGTCAAATGATAAAGTTTTCTATTGTGTAAGGACCTTTATTCGTCTCCTGCGCATGTACCTAACATAGACCTACCCCAACGAAACACAACTGTCAATGTCGCGTGATCAACAATGATGAACGTGTTTGTTTTTGTAACTTAATTTTCAAAATACAAACACTTTTATGTGAATAAAATACTTTTACCACTTTGAATTTAATCAAAGTGCATTAAAATTTGTTTAGAGGAAAAGTGCAAACATCTCAAAGCACTTGTTTACAGAACGGTGTTCTAACCTCGCATCCTATCCACACAGTTTGGTAGAAAAGCAGTTCGATGTTGGGACACGGAGACTGGTTTTTTCGTAGCTAGCATAGTCACTCTACCCCATCTTCACGATCTTATGCACGCTACACACGAGTTGCAGATCTATGTTATATGCTGTATACGGTTAATTGAGCACATTTGAAATCTACCTTTCTTTTTATTTTTTAAACAAAAAGAAAATCTCTGGTTTTAACTGTTTGCATTTTAACGTGAGCGCTTTCTGAAGCACTAATGGTTAAGTTGGCAGCGAATCACGAAAAGTAGTTTCCTGTTTTTTAGGTCGTATTAACAGAGAAGTGTTAAAATTCTTTACTTAATTTGTATTTGTTTTATGCACAGAAAAGTAAAATTTGGCATGCAATGTAAATCATTTTTTCCCCTGACAATTTCACAGTTTCATTTGATCAGCGCATGAACAAAGTGATAAGGGCCATAGCAAAGGTAATTTTGAATGTCGTGGAAGAAAAAAAAACAGGCAGGAAATTAGATCGTAAGTAGAATATTCAAAAGTGCTCTGTTAACAACGAACAGCTTATGAACGTATAAAGTTGAGACTAAAATCACGTGAATAACACTTTTAAATCCAGTATCGCAATCCTTTCACAAACGGCAACAATGTCCTCTTTAGACGCGTTGTACAGGATACAGATTTATAGTTTTAATTGCACTCAGAAATAAACGAGCGGTCGAAGTGTGAAAGATATGAAATCATTATTTAGTTTTTTTTTTAATTTCTGCTAAAATATCAACCCCAACGTGTGTTTTACCATTGGTTCCAAGGTATAAGCGAGAGGTTATTCTTAATTTTGTACAAAACAGGCACTGACGTGAAATTTGTAAGTTACAGCGCGTGATAGTATTTAACTTAACGGGTTAAGTAATATTTCATCATATAAAAATTAGAAGAGTATAAAAATTTTTTGCGCAACATGCGTGTAAAATAAACTTTTAAGTAGTGACAGTAGATAATTACAGCTCGTGTGGCTCGTGTTTTATCGCGGAGGAAAAAAGTACGTGTGCACGGCAGGTTTCAGTACAACTTACCTGCGTGTTTTCTTTTCGTCTGTGGTTCTCTTGTGTACAGCAGCACAGCCAAGACATTTTGAATGGCGGGAGATTAATGTGAATAGGAACCCAATGCCCTTAAATTATTTGTGTTTTTTAGAACTTAATTTGATCTACAATATTTAAAAACCATGCTTGGCAGAGCGTAATGAAACTATTGAAAGAGTTCTTTAGAGATATCGTTACGCAGTGTTGTGTTATACATACTTTGATTTTTAATGTTAAATCTTAACAGTTAAATACAAAGGAAAATATAAGTAAGGACAAGATGGATGGGATTTCTCCATAATGGGCGACTGTAAAAATTGATAACCATAAATAGTGTTATAAACTTTTCAGTTTGTAAGGCAAAAACTTATTATTAAAGAAGAATAATTAAAATCTTCTAATTAAGTAACTCATTCAATAACTGTAGAAGGGAAATTAATCTATTCGGCCAACGGGATCCGGGGTAGGAGCTCGAAGGTGTTAATGATCTGTCATTCTGCTACGCCGGCGGCCATATTGTCGACCATGTTGGATGCGTATGATCTTGACATTCACCCCGGCAACCTTTGACCTCAAAAATCTAAAAAATTAAAAAAAATTAAAGAAATTATTTAAAATTGTATTTTAAAAACTTATAAAATTAAAATTTAGAATGCTTGTGTGTAGAGGGGACGGGAAGCCGGAGCCGACCAGCTGCCATGTTGTGAAATCACCCAACCGCCATGTTGGATGTCGGTGACATTGACTTTTAACCCGGCGACCTTTGACCTTGAAAATCCAACCTTCACCCTTCAACCGTAACCTTGGATGAACTTGAAAACAAGTATTCGAGAAAAAATTGTAAACAATATAAAAGTCAGCGAGTATATTACATTACTGACTACTACTGCCATATTGGATCCAGGTGACCTTAACCTTTGGCATGTGACCTTGGATATCCTTAAATCAAAAATAAATTTATAAAAACCAAAAAATTCCTAAAAAATATTTAAAAAATGAAATAATTAATTAACGACTAGTTTATACATCAATGTTTCGACCAATGTCGCTATCTTTCCATTTATGAGTACCGCAATGAGCACCACAATCAGTACAGCAATCAGCAACACAATGAGCACAACATGTACCAATCTTTCCATTAATCTTTCAATCTTTCCATCAATCTTTCAATCTTTCCATCAATCTTTAGCAATATTTACATCAATCTTTCACAATCGGCACCACACCCACCACTATCAGCTCCACACATACCACAATCAGCACCAAACGCACTACAATCAGTACCACAATCTTTCAACATTTCCTTCAATTTTCGCAAGATTTCCATCAATCTTTTACAATCAGCACCACATGCCCCACAATCAGCACCACAATCTTTCAATCTTTCTGTCAATCTTTCAATTTTCCCATCAATATTTCCATAAATCATTAATCCATATTCAATCCATGGGTTTGCCGCCTGTATCTCTCTATGCATATAAAAAAAAAAACGATTCACCAACTGTCTCCAAAATTTGTACATGTCGACAGAATTAATGTTTTTTATGCAGTCAACTATTAATGCATTTTTTGTACGTAAAGTTTTTATTATCATTCTATATGCAGATATTTCCATTAATAGTCGAGTGCTCATAGCACCACTTTAAAGTTTTGAGGAATAAAAGGATATGACACACAAAAAATAAAGAAAAATCAATTATTTTATAATAATAATTTATTAACGTTTTGTAATTACAATTTCCGAAGAAAGGAGTTCATCACATCATACATATATTCTCGTTCCTTCAGTTTACTAGTGATTGAAGATATTTCAATAATGCGTGAGAGATCCCCAAGTTTTTGAATGTCAATCAAATATCTGAGTCTATCATCGCATTCATTCGGGTCTTTGGGAAATAGGTAGCCAGTATTCTCGGCTTCTTCTGCCTTCTTCACGTCGCTTGTTGCAGTAAATGTGTTGGAGGTGTGTGTCAGTGCATCGAGAAAATCGCCATCATTGACTTGCGCATTATCACTGTCTTCATGTTCATCTCCATCAATGCTTTCTTCATGGTCATCTTCACCTCCTGTTTTGTATTCTATATAAAATTTGCTTTTATTTATAGGAATTGTTTGCTCATCAGTATTCACAGCCGACGACCGTTTATTTTGAAGTTCGTCGACTTGACGCGAACGTCTTGAAAGAGTACATTCTGCGCAAACCGACTCTACTGCACTCATTCCGTCTTTAGCATTAACTGCCTCATAATAATCGCCTGTAGAATCGGTATCAATCGACGCAGCAAGAGGTATTGCCGGCAACACTTGCTGCCTCCCAATAGAAGAATCCTTGCAGATCTCGGTATATGGCGGACAAGATCGCCGCCGGGGGACCGGAATGACAGAGCATGAACAGCTCAGAGCTCCTAACCCGGATCCCGTTGGCCGAAAACATACATTTCCTCCTACTAATAACATATAAATATATGTACGTATCTCAGTGTGGTGTTCTTTCACACTTGGGAACCAATGAAAAATGTGTTTTGACACTAATGTCAATGAGTATCATTTGCCACATAAGGGACATCCTTTATTGCCCGTTTGCTTACACAGGCCTAAACATTTTGTTTTTTACGCCAACTTGGTGAAACGACAAAAACATTCAAAAACTTTCCATGGATTTTGCCTTTAATAATGTGGAACAGGAACATCCAGTATACATACTTGATTAAAGTATTCCGCTCAGGGGTGGCAAACTGAAGTGGAAAATTTTTGAAGTTTATTTAAATGTGGTTTTTTTTTAATCAACAGTTTTTAAATTTGGTAATACTGGGTGTATGGAGTACACAATTGGATAACACAAAATACACAATTTTAATCATTTGTGTCGTGAACATTTTATTCTAGCTTTGAGTTACCTTATTTATATTAACCTGAACTTCTCCTCGTAAAGATGTTTAAAAAAATATATCGATATATCGAAATGATATATAAACGATACACCGATATAATCGTCAATATATTTCAACAATATTTTATTGAAATCAATATTTATTTTCAGGTATCGGTAGTAAATATTTTTTAAATGCCCTTTAAGTAAGCTCTGTTTTGAATAAATAAAATGGATTAAAAATTCGCTAAGTTTACTTTGGCAACATGCACAAAAAACAGTCGCCACATCTTTCGGCAATGCTTAATGTCCTCAATATGTAATATTCCACGAAATTTTGCATTTGTCAAGTCCTTCGATACGGATTCCGATGTATCGAAAATCAATATTTTTCTTTCGATATATCGTTTTGTAAAACGATACTTTTATAAATAAGCAGTATTAATAATATCGATCTTTTTTCTCGATATCAATATCCCCTAACTCCCCGCCATTCCTACTACGAGTCGTCCAGCGTGTCATCTCATATTCGCCTTGGCGTTAAAGCACATGGTGTAACATTGTTTTCTTATTTATGATTTAAAAACATTATCTGTTCAGAATTTAAAACATACTAGGGGAAAACAATAAATCCAATAAAACAAACTTCGCTTACTCTTAACAATAAATATTCAACCTACTTTCATAAACAGCAAAACATAAGTTAATACGAATCGATGGTAGGAATATCTTTGCACTATGGTGCATCAGTGAAATCCTCATGGATATTAATAGAGTGTAGAGATTAACACCGTAGTCTTGATATCCTATGGGGGTGAAATGAAGTGAGTATGGAGCAGCATTGGAATGCATGGGTGGGGGAACAGAGATCCCCGTGAAAACCCGTCCACCAGCGGCATCGTCCAGCACGATTTACACGTGCGAAAATTCGGTAACGACCTCGCCGAGAACCGAATCCGGTTCACCTTGGTGAAAGGCGAGTAGTCTGACCACTACACAACCGTGGCCCGGTGGATATTAGTCCTGGAGGACTATGGCGAGGATAGGTGTGAAGAGTGCGCCCGTTGAAGGGAGGAACCTTGCTGAGAGAGAGAGAGAGAGAGAGAGAGGGAGAGATAGTAGGAATAAATTAATAACAGTTTTTTTTAGTCTATAAATCATAATTTACAGTCTTCCTGGTATTAGCAATTTTACCAAAAAAAAAAAAAATGGTTGCTATGTGGCCCGGGCAAAGTTGGACATAGCGTTTCTTTTTTAAAGCGATATTGTGAAAGGTGGCCGAGAGAGGCCTAAAATCATTTAACATGTAAAACCCTCTCCTTTCATTCACTCGTCCGGTCCTGCACTAAGCAGCCGCTTTAAACGTCTAAAAGCATTGCGCGCTAGCCCACCCGAGTGAAAACTTTATCTTGGGCCGCTCCTGATACCGCTGCTGTATAAATAAATACGTCTTTTTTGCAGACTGGAGGAATTTGCTAGTGCAAAGAGGTGTGTGGGCATACTGGAAAATGCTGTGGGTGTAAGGTTTTTAAAACTCGCCAGGAGTTCTTTATAGCATGTTAAATCACGGTTCCACTACAATACACACACACACATACACACACACACACACACATATATATAGTGCCGTTGCACAAATAACATTTACTCATATTTGTTCAAAAAATCTGTATTTTAAATAAATAAGTACGTACGTTAAATCGAAAGGCACCCTTGAGGGATCATTCAAATTAAGTATCACATAGAAAATATATTAAGTTATGCAAAAGAATTACAATAAAATCCCCTCTGATCACAAAAAAAAAAACACGATGAATTAATCACAAAACTTGATGAACTTATAAAATCGTAATACAACTTGCAAAGAAAAGAAATGGAAAATTACTATATACCATTCTTTAAACGACAATTAAAACAATTATTAGAAAGACTTGACTAGATTCCACTTTACGACCAACTGGAAAGAAGGGCAGCAATTTAAGGCCAGCAAAGCCTCCGTTTTTTTTTAATTGAACAAATTAAAATTACTATAAAAACCATTATTGTTTTGTCGGAGAGAGTCACACGACCCATCAAAGCTCCAACCAAATAAAACTGTTGCAAACTAACCACATTTGAAAACATACGTGAAACAGCCCAACGCGAGAGTCGTGGACACTGCAAATAATTACAAATTATTAAATCTTGGGCGGCGAACAAGACAATAAACGGCACGTTAGAACAAAGAGACAGAGTAACATCACGTTTTAGTTTAACCGAAACTACAATTTGGAAAAGACTAGCATTACCGCTCACCCGTAACGAACACAACTATGCCACACAAAACACTAACACATTTTAAAAGAGCCCAACAAACGCACAGAAAACGTTGTCCACGCATCGCCATTAGTTACGACCTAATACTCGGCGGCTCAGGCAACAAGTCTAATTCATGTGAGCCTCATCGCGGCATCTACGTCCAGGAGGATAAGTGCGGTAGTTAAACCATTTAGATGTTCTCTTGCAGGTGACACGATTAGGCGACGGCAGAGTGTAGAATAGGAAGTGCCCAATTTTTTTTTTTTACCTACCCTATTGCTAAGTATTAAGTGTACGTCCGAGGTATGGACGGGTGCTAAATGCGTATCAGAGCTAAGCCTCTTACGCCTACAGGAGAGGGTATTGGCCATTGAGGCCATAAACCGCCCCTTTGAGTGTATCTATAGCTGAGGCTATAGCTAAGAAGGAGGAGGAGAAAAACCGGCATAGGCACAGTAAAATTCCCTCCCGACAGGAAAGAAATGCGAACTTATTCATGCATTATTGAAAATGCTACGGTAGACAGCTGGTGTGGATTCCATGCTCTTTAATGTGAAGTTGAAGATCTAGAAGAGAGGGGGCGGGGCTTGTGGGCGCAAGCGCCCTTGAGGCTGAACTGCCGTCAATATTTCTGTGCAGGCGAACCAGCACAATAATATTGACGGCAGCAATTGAATGAAGGGGCCCCCCCCCCCTGCTTATCATCAAGTGCGTCGGGAAACTGGGCAGCTCAGGCATGGCAGCCTCCCGCACGATGCGCGTCGCCATCTCGTACTGAGCTACCCAGGTTCCCGTCGTCCACGGCGACGGCGCTTTCGTACCGCCCAGTTGGTGCACGGGCTGGTATTGGAGTATTCCCAGCCACCACAGAGACTGGGGATCCCATATCCGCTACCCGGGGACGTGACGAGGAATAGCCACCGCACCCAGGCTGCCATAGTCCCGCCGCACTCGCAGAGGCCCCTCGCCTTCGCTGGTCCCAAGGGGCGGGCAGATCTCGGAGCGAAAGCAGCCACGAGCAAGATGTACATCCCACGACAGCTCGGCTCGTTAGGAAGAGCTAGAGCCGTGCAGCGGCTTAAATAAACTATCAGAACTGAATAAAAAAATTATGACGCACGAGCGGAGGGGAAAGTGATGGTGATGGAATAAGAGAGGAAAGAAGAGGGGTTCCGAGCCGAGCAAAGATTATTTCACCACGTCGAGTTGGAAGCAAATAAAATGTCTTGCGCGACGGGCACTATATGTACACACACACACACACATGTGCAAGTGTTTGTAGACTTGTCAGACTCTGAACTGATTAGCGAAAATTTTATGTTGTTCATTGGCTGCTGCCGTTAAAGACATGCACTGGTTCGGGCTGTACGCGGGTCACTTTATTTATTACGCTACTATTATTGGATAATAATAATCTTCCACGGAGTAAGCAGTAAAATGTCATCCAGCTGCAAAAGTGGCAAAAACGCGTAAGGTGCGTGAGGTACGTTTTGACACCAAATTGTATCCGATTGTCTTGTGACACGGAACAAGTTCAAGGTGTGTTTTCCGTGAAGTTGTTTATGTGTGTTTTGCAGTATTATTTTTTAAGTACCATAGCACGAAATGTTTTTATGTTATAACGCATTATAAAGAATTAACTAATTCGTAATACACTCGAGCGTACCTCGAACTGGGCTAAATTTTCCTTTGTTAATAAATGCGTAAAACTAAGGTTAATATGTGTTTTCTTTTATTATGCAAGTAATTATTGTCCAATAATTATTGAATCAACACACATGTCAAAAATAAAATATTTTCTATAACCGGTGTAGCTTGTTAATCACCGTTACATGTTTGGATAAGCTTTAACTGAGGCATAATCAACTTAGCAAGCCACTGGCTGGAATTTTAAAGAATTTTAAGAAATNAATCAACTTAGCAAGCCACTGGCTGGAATTTTAAAGAATTTTAAGAAATATGCATTCTATGTTATTTTTCTATCATTAGATATAACTACTCTTTAGTGATAATAGAAATTAATTCCCCTTTTACATTCTTAATACCTGATGACCTAAAAATTTGGCGAGTTAATTTCGTGAACTGACAAATTTAAATCACACGTACGTGTTTGTTGCATTTATGATTTCGCNGAAAATTTGGCGAGTTAATTTCGTGAACTGACAAATTTAAATCACACGTACGTGTTTGTTGCATTTATGATTTCGCCACAGAAATTTGGCACGTCCTGTAGACTCTAAGCTAGGAATAAACACCTAGTAATAGAGCGCGTCTGCGTAACATCCAAAGATGAGCTTATCGTTTTGAAGCAACGGTAACCACTGAACAAATAACAGCGTCTGGAGTACAGAGGGGGCTCAAGAAGGCTCGCTAAATTTCCGATTATTTATCTATTCGTTGCGGTGAAACTGAAATTATTATGATATTTTGCTAGCGATTCTCAGTTCGTATTACAACAGTTCAAAACATATACGACAAAAAAGATTGAAGTAGGAACGAGGAAGGAATCGGCCAAGGGCTGTATTTAGAAACCATCCCAGCATTCGTCTGGAGTGATTTCGGTAAACCACGGAAAACCATAATCAGGATGGCCGGACCGGGAATCGAACCAAGGTTTTCTCAAGTGCGCGTCCAGTGGTTAACCACTGCTCCACTTCGCTTAGTCAGTTTCCTAACAATTTAATTCAGTTTCTGATTTACAGAATTACTGTGTACAAATATTTATGTAACTTAACTCATTATCTTGCCCAATATAAATATTTATGCCAGTAGCAAAAATAGTCCACAGCTTTTAAAATTAGAAGAAAAAATTGCCTGAGCCAAAAAATACAAAACAAATTAAAGAGTACAAAATTTGCGTCTGGAATTTTCAGAAAGTAAGGCGCTATGAATAAGGTTTAATTGGGNTGTAAATATGAAACCCTTCGCTCTGACTAAAATATATGAGAAGGATCTGAAATGTAAAATATTTGACAGCTCATTATATATATATATATATATATATATATATATATATATATACACACATACATATGGAGAGAGAGAACGAATAACATTTTAAATTATGATTGGTTTTAAGTTTTTGGTCTGCACCCGTACTGAATTTCAACGTTGGAGTGTGTTATCTCAAAACCACCCTATTCCTCTGGCGCAAAATTTCAATGAAGCTATAATGAACACTGTTATAGATACTCCATTAAAAAAAACACGGAATGTTATGAAATACGATGTTTATGACGAGTAAAATACCAAAGATAATTTTATTTAAAAAACCAAATTGAATATAATATATTTTGATTTAAACATTCAATTGTATTTGTATTAAGAAATTAACGACGAATCAGATAACTTTTCAATTAACACTGTTATTTTTTTTACTAACCTGTTTATAATAAAACTGCATGCAAATGAGTTCAAGCTGATAATCCCATTATACATACAGTCGCAAGGAAAATTAATTTAGCTTAGTTTAAAGTTGGGACCATTTTGTACGAAGTATTCTTCTCAGGACAAAATTTCGTAAACTCTCATTTTTGTGTAATATCATCGCAGTAAGTCCTTGGCAATTTAGACAAGAACCACTTTATTGAAATGTAATAATTATTTGTCTATTATTATCGGACTGACAATTCACTTCTCTCATGGCATACTTTATTACTCTCTACTTTCTACGAAGTGACGAGTGAAAATGCAGTTAAATTGTGTCAACCCACAGTCAAATATTCGAGATCAAGCGTGAAAATATTTCCTGCTACATTCTCTACAGAAACAAAAGTCATGCTTAGTGGGCGCGGTAATGTAAAAATCGTTCAACAGCTCCAAGAAAGAATTAACGTAATGAGATTTCACGAGTAAAAAACAAAGGGAACTTGTCGTGGAAATTATTAAAATGAGGCCAGAGATTAGAATAACACAACGCAAAACAGCTTATGTTGAAGTGCAGTGAGTTTTTTTGCCGTCTTCAGCTGTCACGCAAGCGATAAATAATTCAGCTCTTTTTTATTCGGCAGTCTCGGTTGTCAGCTGTATGATGACGGTGATTCGTTCTCGCAAGTCTGTTCAATTAGTACAGTTATAGCTGTTCGCTGCCAATTTAAACGCCTATGAAACTAACCTCTGAAAAAAAAATGGCTAGGAGCAATATACATTTTAACGCTAAGAGGATTTTCTGTGAAATCGTTGTTTTTCGCAAATACGCATACCTTCGTAAATAAATGTTCTGAAAATACAACTTTTTGCCAGAAGATGTAAAAAAAAAAAATTTCTCTGTGCCACCACTTTTTTTTTACTATTGTATTAAGTGTATTCACGGAGAAAAAAAAAATCGTGAACATGGGTGAAACATCGCATTTTTAAAACTTGCCTATGCAATTATCCTTAAGGGGTAAGAAGAAAGTACGACGATACGTGCGTAGTTTGATCTGCGTAATTTCATCGAGGTGTAATATAGTAACACTGTTGCAGGTATAATTTGCACAGTACAGCATTACGTCGGAAACTGCGGAAACACTGCACGCCTTGCGCGTAGGAGCGACGAAGCGCTATGGGTGCGTGTTAGTGTCGACCGTATCGCTCCCTCGCTTCTTGACCTTGAACACGCCGCTACATACTCCTCTAGTGCGGGACCCACCGAGTGAAAGGAAACTGTTTTAAATGTTGAATGATTTCAGGCGTGTCTCAGCTACCTTTTGAAATAACACATTAAGATAAATAACACTGTGCTCTTTGAAGAGAAAAGAGCAAGTAGGAATAAATTAATAAGAATTTTTTTTTGTGTATGTGATAAGTATGTAAATCTTAATTTACCCGCAAGTTTAAGTGGAATAAAAAATTAACTTTTATGATATATATATATATATATATATATATATATATATATATATATATATAGGNTTGAAAAACGTCACTGCCCCTACCTGCATGTATTTTAACAGGTACAATGACTGGCATATGCCCAGTAAAGTTGGCAACGACAGAAAGAAAATGCTTCCATGCCTTGACGATGAATTAAAAGTGTTAGGTAAACGTTTGTGAGTATTGAAATTATTTATTTTGCTTTGTATCTTTTTAGTGCATATAAAGTGTAAAAACGAAGAATTTACTTTTCTAATAATTTCACAGTTTCACTCGACCAACCCACGAATGAAGTGATGAGGCTCAATACAATATTAATTGTACATGCGGTGGAAGAATACACACCGTGAATACAAGTAGATCTGAAGCAGATCTTTCAATAGTGCTCAATTTACCGTGAAAAAGCCCTTACATTTACTAATTTATTTATACAGATGCTCCGCAAAGATGGACGTGTTTAATTTTTTTATTGAAAGCGATATCACAGAATAAGTAAATATAGAGAAGCGGAAACGCGTGGCGGTTCCTTTAATGTTAGCGAACTCGGTCGCCCATTGGCCGCACGAAACTGTTGGAGTTAGGCGCTGGGTCTGATTGTCTGTTGCACGTCATGGAATATTTCCTATTGGTCGGATCGCCGTCCGGCAAGTTAAGTCCCCAGCAGCTGATTGGTGAACGACGTTCCGCCATATTACTGGTCGGTGAGGCCATTTTTCTGCCGCCATTTAACCTCTGTAGTCTTAAATACTCTGTGGCGATATCGTGGAGTGAAGTGAGGTTAGTATGGAGCAGCGCCGGACTGCAAGCGCGGGGAAAACGGGAGATCCCCGAGAAAACCCGTCGACCAGCGGCATCTACCTGCATGATTCCCACATGCGAAAATCCGGGGAGCAACACAGCCGGGAATCGAACCTAGTTTGCCTAGTAATGTTTATACCTGTATCAGTTCATTTTTGTTTTACTTTTTGACGTGACAACGTCTTAAATTAGGTTGGGCTGGGAGTCACTTATGAAAAAGTGTAACGCTCGGTAACGNGTGGCATCTACCTGCATGATTCCCACATGCGAAAATCCGGGGAGCAACACAGCCGGGAATCGAACCTAGTTTGCCTAGTAATGTTTATACCTGTATCAGTTCATTTTTGTTTTACTTTTTTTATTAACAACACAAAGTTATAGTGGCATTTGATGAACGTAGGCCTATACTAGTGGCAATCTTACGTTTTACACATAACGCAATGCATTCACCAAAACAGAAAAAAAAAACAGAGCAGAGGTTTAAAAAATGCTGAGTTACCGTCGTACCAACTATAAAGCAATTAAACAAACAAAATTTACTTATATATTTAGAAAAGTATACAGGTGTTGGGAAACCTAGTGCAAAAATAAAGCGGGCGTGGTCATACAGGTAGGACTAGTTTATTAGGCCGTAGACGCGCGACACTAAATTAATACATACACAGCTTCGCGCGCCTACTTCCTATGCAACATGCTCTACGGGCATGATTGCACCGCCTTGTTCTCCAGGCGTTTTACGTCGCAGCATCGAACAGAGTTATTTGATTTTTTAAAAATACGTTTCCGGGAATAAGTGCATAAAGCTTTTGTGTTACTACTGGTTCAAAGAAACTATATCTGGAATTTTGGCACTGAATTTCCGACACATTCTGTGCATTCTGAAAGCAGAGCACGGCAAACCATAGAGGGAGTATGGGATAGAGTTCACGTGCCAGCTTCGCAATCATTATTCTTACTTGCTCCAACAATTGACTGTAGGATAATTAAGATTACGTTTTGGGTGAAACAGCGCATGCGCAGTGGTGATGGCTGTCACTGTCAGCCTGATTTTTATCGTTCTGTCGGTAATACGCGATTCCATGTTGGGAACATCCACGAAAAACAAAAACCAGTTCAGTATACTATGTCTTAAGTGTATGTGACAAAGTTTAACAGCGAAATCAGCTCTTTTGTCTTAAAAAAACCGTAATTTGTATATTTTTCCTGTAACAAATGAATGAGAAGCTTTGTTAAGGTCGTTGGACCATTGAGGTCGAGATTTTGCTGATGAATTCAGGCGTAAGCACAACTTTCACTAAAGTGCCAGTCATGTAAATCGTATACCTTGTAAAGGCCGCATTAGAAAATATTAGAAATCTTAACAAACTGTAAGCAACGTATTATTCAATAACGAAAGTAGCAAGGTTCTACAGTGTTTCGAAACCTTTGTTGGCACATTATATTTTCGCGATATTTCACAGCACTCTGAACATCAATTTCACTTTTCCCGAAGGCCGTTGGTATCATTCACTCAGGTCATGCTACGTAAGTCTAAATGGACATGTTCCTAAACTGCGTTGTGCATTTTGTAGAACGTATATCCTTCCGTGCGAAGAGCCTAAGGGCATTGGAACTCCGCTGTGAGAAGTGAGGCATTTGAAAAGCATGCCTAATGCCGAAGTGGGAACCACTGTATTTGAGCACCGATGTGAAGTTATACAAGTTGTTCTCTGTCCTCTTTTGAGGGGATACATTTCCTGGCTAAAATCGTTTGAATCCTGAATGTTCACTGACACATTTATCTCTCCCACGTGTTTGTGCTACTGGAAACCAACAGGCAAACGGCAAAGCAGAGCTCCCCTGTCCTCTTTTTCTGAAGCGCTCGCAGGTAAAAATCGAATATTTATATCGAACTTGAACGGGATTTGATGTCATCCGGATACGGAAAGAAGTTGCATCAGAAACATGGTCTGACTGAAACGCAAAGGTAAAAAAGGGACACAAAAACGAAATTTTGTTGCCAAGTACGGCCAAGTCACAAAGTAAATAAGTACACAGAAAAAAAATGTTGTGGCAGTTACTTCGATGTCCTGATTGGCTGCGCGGGGCTCTATTATCAGGCTTGGGGCCCGTCTACAATCGACATTGCGTTTACATATCCCTTTAAAGCATGGAATTAAATATCTTTAGTTGATTGGTTGCGTCTACAATACTCGTTTATAACAATCACGCGTCTCTACGTAACGTGGCGTGGCGTTAGAGATGGCCATCTTTCACTTTCTTATGGTACGATTTTTACGCCAGCCAATCACAATGCAAGATGTCAGAGAAATACCAAGGTGTGTAAGCAAAACTTTGGAGTATATGAGGAGAAATACAGCCCAACAGATATGTAACCACCAATAAAACGTACCAAATTTCATTTTTGTGGTAACACCAGGCAGATACTTACTCAAGCGTGTCAACATCTGCCAGACAACATTCTAAACAGAAAAATACAACACCTAACTACAGACGAACTACGGTAAATGAGAACAGTGGCAGCTCTGATTCTTTCAAAATTTTAATAGGGTGTAAGAAGCAACGTTTGAACATATTATGATGAGCGGGCAGATTAGAAATTAAAATAGAACTGGGCATTAGAAATTATACTTTCATTTAACAGGGTTGATTAAAACTACTAACTCATAACTCTCAGATTATAGATATTGCGGCCAACACTAGCTAGCCAACATTAATGTTTGAGCATGGAAAATACATTAAAGAGCATGTCTCTTTCCTACCGGGTCTTTGTGGGCAAAACCGTAATGAAACTGAATAAAAATTAAAATTTAATCATGGTGTTGAATAAAATGTTAATTACCGAGAGCTGCACGCTGTTTAAGCTGGTTCAGAGTTATTTGAGAATTAAAATGTTGGTCGCTGTAGACAGCAGATAGCCGAAGTAACCACGTAACATCCAACTGTAGACAGCTCCAAAGCTGTAATAGATGCTCTTCTACGTCGAGCTCTTCCCTAACTATTAAGCTCACGTGCTTATATGTGTGTAATACAGTCCTTGCACATTCACTTATAAGTAGGGGCAGTGATATTCCGCGAAAATATTTCCAGACAAGATACAGTCCAAAGCACTGTAGGGACGTCCAGCTTCTTTGATTGACTAAAAAATGTTCTGGACCGTGTTAACCGTTTGCGCACGAATCACGAAGGTTTAGTGTCGGAGTTACTTAGTCCTGAGTGGCTTGGTCAAAGGCGGACACGACACCAGCAGCCAATGGAGGTATAACAACAGCTGAGGTGTGGTCTACCGTGTTCTCCGATTTTTACGTGAAAAGTCACTGGCCCTACTTATAAGTACGTGGAAGGCGAAACATATCTAGCATTTAATCACGGCTGTAGTCCGAACTCAGACCTCTTCTTTGTTTGTAATCTTCATAAAGTCTTCGTACCATCGTATTTGCCTGGTTTTTATAGATATTGCGACTCGTGTATCAATGAATTAATGCAAATTCCCAGCTGTGTGATCACCTCAAATCCCCACAGCCTTAGCGATGAATCCAAAATTGCTTAAAACTTCCTAAAAACAATTTAAAACGTTCGCAGAAAAAGTAAAAATTTTCATCGATCTTATGTTAAAGTAAACAAATTTCTCTCATAGGCTGGCTNTAAAACGTTCGCAGAAAAAGTAAAAATTTTCATCGATCTTATGTTAAAGTAAACAAATTTCTCTTATAGGCTGGCTAGTATCACCTCACATAGTTATAACATAAAATATTTGCAAATAACAAAATGTTGACAACTTTCTCTCTCAAGGAGAAATTACATTCTTTACCCCATTTATGATTTTAACAAATTATATTTCTATTAAGTGTAAACCACTGAGACTGACAGTTCAGCTGGCTGATAAAATTCTAACCTACATGAAAAACAATGCCAAAATAAATAAATCATTCGTACGGCATTCAATTATGGTATGTAGGTTAGTTAAACTATTTTATACTATAAAAATTTATACGTATGTTATCTAAAACATAGATAAACAAAATAATTAATATATTAAAATTCCATGTGTTACACATTTAATTGCTGTGTTGCCGTCTACAAAGTAATTTTTCCTATTTCCAAGATTGCCTTTCGTGTCTACGAGATATATGTTTTCAAACAGCGGTGAAATTGATTACTTTGTAATAATAGCAGCCACATATACAAAAGCAACACTTCCAGCGTGTGGAGATACGTGAATAAATCGGCTAATTCCACTTCATATCACGACGCGACTCGGAAAACAAGTGCAGAGGTGACCCACAGATATTCCTTACCCAAAAAGAGTATGCCAATTTGTCTGTTACTGAAATGTAGTTATTTATCAGTAATCAAGGTTGATTTATTTGCTTTCACTGTTAACAAAATAAATTAGAATCCTGTATCTAGAAAAGCAATGAACTTTCAGCTGTGGCTTCTACACCAACTACATTTGGTGAGAGATCCGTGTTTTTGGGCATTGTGGTCAATAACTTTCCCTTTAATAATATTCGAACAAGGGAATTTGATAAACATGTAGCAGAAGCCCTTGAGAACAAAATTAATTTTTCAAAGTTAAGACTGACTAAATGTTGAAACAATAAATATAATCCCTTAATTTTTACGGACTTGGAAAATTATAGCATTCCGGACGTTTCCGAGTTTTATAGCAGGATACAAGACAATTACCTAACCTGGGTTTTAGGCACAAGTCTTGACCCCTTAACGCATTATCCCGAGTACACCAGTTCACATAAGACATGTTAAAAAATCGGTAAAGTCATGGTCGGTGTTGTACAGGATAAAAGCTAACACCAATACAGAGAGCGTACTTTTCCTGGCTGTTGGTATTGGCTGCTGCCGGGACCCGAACATTTTNGCTGCACGCTGTTTAAGCTGGTTCAGAGTTATTTGAGAATTAAAATGTTGGTCGCTGTAGACAGCAGATAGCCGAAATAACCACGTAACATCCAACTGTAGACAGCTCCAAAGCTGTACTAGATGCTCTTCTACGTCGAGCTCTTCCCTAACTATTAAGCTCACGTGCTTATATGTGTGTAATACAGTCCTTGCACATTCACTTATAAGTAGGGGCAGTGATATTCCGCGAAAATATTTCCAGACAAGATACAGTCCAAAGCACTGTAGGGTCGTCTAGCTTCTTTGATTGACTAAAAAATGTTCTGGACCGTGTTAACCGTTTGCGCACGAATCACGAAGGTTTAGTGTCGGAGTTACTTTGTCCTGAGTGGCTTGGTCAAAGGCGGACACGACACCAGCAGCCAATGGAGGTATAACAACAGCTGAGGTGTGAATATAGTATTGAAGTCTACCGTGTTCTCCGATTTTTACGTGAAAAGTCACTGGCCCTACTTATAAGTACGCGGAAGGCGAAACATATCTAGCATTTAATCACGGCTGTAGTCCGAACTCAGACCTCTTCTTTGTTTGTAATCTTCATAAAGTCTTCGTACCATCGTACTTGCCTGGTTTTATAGATATTGGGACTCGTGTATCAATGAATTAATGCAAATTCCCAGATGTGTTATCACCTCAGATCACCACAGCCTTAGCGAAGAATCCAAAATTGCTTAAAACTTCCTAAAAACAATTCAAAACGTTCGCAGAAAAAGTAAAAATTTTCATCGATCTTATGTTAAAGTAAACAAATTTCTCTTATAGGCTGGCTAGTATCACCTCACATAGTTATAACATAAAATATTTGCAAATAACAAAATGTTGACAACTTTCTCTCTCAAGGAGCAATTAAATTCTTTACCCCAGTTATGATTTTAACAAAATATATTTCTATTAAGTGTAAACAAATGAGACTTACAGTTCAGCTGGCTGATAAAATTCTAGCCTACATGAAAAACAATGTCAAAATAAATAAATCATTCGTAGAGCATTCAATTATGGTTTGTAGGATAGTTAAACTATTTTATACTCTAAAATTATATACGTATGTTATCTCAAACCCAAATAAACTAAGTAATTAAAATATTAAAATTCCATTTGCATTTAATTGCTGTGTTGCCGTCTAAAAAGTAATTTTTTCTATTTCCAAGATCGCCTTTCGTGTCTATGAGATAGATGTTTTCAAACAGCGGTGAAATTGATTACTCTGTAATAATAGCAGCCACATATGCAAAAGCAGCACTTCCAGCGTGTGGAGATACGTGAATAAATAGCCCAATTCCACTTCATATCACGATGCGAATCGGAAAACAAGTGCAGAAGTTACCCACAGATATTCCTTATTCAAAAACTAAAAATCAGAGTAACCAACACACTAACATCAAAACTGCCTCTCGTTCAAAAGTGGTTCCCTATTGACGTACTCTACTCTGAATAGACAAAGCTACATCGTTTTTCGTTACGCCTATTGCAGAGAACAGATTTTCTTACGCTGTATTTATGTCAGTTACACTACGTTATTTTTTTCCAATTTTTAGTTGGAGACGACCCTTTAGTGTCGTGACGTTCCCTACTGGCTAAGTAAGCTACGTGCTAGCCAGGCTCTGAATGGCAAACGGCGTTCCAAAATTTTGCTTGTCAGTGACACCATTTTGCGGGCGTGTGCGGTTGATGTTCTTTTTATAAACGACTATGTTATCCCTGTATTATTAAGTTGTCTGTTGTCACACACTCTTCCTTTTTTTTTTTTTTTTTTTGCCTTTATTGAGAATGCATTTTACATTCGTATTTTCTGCTCTGTAAAGTGTTCATCCGGCTTCCTAAGGAAACTGAAGGGAACAAAGACCCATCATTAGTATTGAATATAACTTTTTTTTTCGCTGGGATGGTCATTACGGAATCAACCGGATCATAAAAGGTCTTAGTACAAAAATTTCGCATGGAGCAGTGTATAATAACATTCGAGAAAAAATGTTGAAAATTATGTGCTATTTTTTTCACCGTCTGTGGCCCAATCATCGCTATACATAATAATATGTTAACCCATCTATTAAAAAAAAAAAAAAATAATAACATGTATTTTATAAAATGTGAAAAATTTCGATTACAAATTTCGATTACCTATTACAACCGGAGATCATAAAGGCTTTTCTGCTTCAATTACGACATTAAAAATAATAATCAGATATTTTAATTTTTCTACTTAAGAGGTCCAAAGATTTTTCTTAAGTACAGTTAACAGTATGCCAATTTGTCTGTTACTGAAATGTAGTTATTTATCAGTTATCAAGGTTGATTTATTTGCTTTCACTGTTCACAAAATAAATTAGAATCCTGTATCTAGAAAAGCAAGAACTTTCAGCTATGGCTTCTACACCAACTACATTTAGTGAGAGATCCGTGTTTTTGGGCATAGCAGTCAATAACTTTCCCTTTAATAATATTCGAACAAGGGAATTTGATAAACATGTAGCAGAAGCCCTTGAGTGAAAAATTAATTTTTCAAAGTCAAGACTGACTAAACGTTGAAACAATAAATATAATCCCTTAATTTTTACGGACTTAGAAAATTATAGCTTTCCGGACGTTTCTGAGTTTTATCGCAGGATGCAAGACAATTACCTAACCTGGGTTTTAGGCACAAGTCTTGACCCCTTAATGCATTATCCCGAGTAAACTAGTTCACATAAGAGATGTTACAAAATCGGCAAAGTCATGGTCGGTGTTGTACAGGATAAAAAGCTAACACCAATACAGAGAGCGTACTTTTCCTGGCTGTTGGTATTGGCTGCTGCCGGGACCCGAACATTTTGTTATTGGCTGCTGCAGGAGCTATAGGCCAATATAAATTATTTTCATAGGTTCCATCGCATAGGTTGTTACAAGGGATTCGTAAGTACGTGTCAAATCAAAAATATCGTATTTCGCAACACCTGGAAAGACAAATTAATGTGTAAGTTAAGGGGTTAAGCAAAGTGACCAGAGCTATGAAGGTGATCACATATTGGAGAGGAAGATTTGTGTAACTCAGGAAAACGGGTAATGCAGTTACACGGTTTTTTTTTCCTTGGCCCTTCAGACCCAGTATTCTCTGTTTGCGGTTTCCTCGCGCGTTTTGAATCAAACCTTTGAAAAATCACGCTATGTGTAAAGTGTTAGGTTGTTTCCTAGTATACCATGTACCACAAGCGCTCTATAGTCTGTTAACATAAAAATATATTATTTTTAATTAAATTGAACCTTTATTTATATTTTATTTATAAATTGCATTTCGTATAAATAAAAACAGGGAGAAAATAGGTGTGTTGGTAATACATAGTAAGAAATAGTTCTCATCCAAAATACGTATACTGAACTGAGTGCGCACGAACATGGTGCGTTGTCCTTTTGGTGTAATTTTCTAGACTTAGTTAAACTTTGTTTGCATGAGGCGGAGGAGTCGCCTGAAAGTAGAACTTTAGCATGGCTTCAGAAAAGTTTGAAGTGACTGTGAATGGACTAAACACATTTTTCTTTTGCATAACGCACCGGAAGATTATCTTCGAGGTTTAACGCCCGATGATCTTCCCTGTTGGTCAACTTATTCGTAAGCCATGTTACTAGACCAGGTAATTAATGGTTCGCATTACCATGCCCGAACACAAAGCTTACGGTTCATTGGCTGTGGCAACGAAACAAGTGTTGCGTCGATTTAGTACAGCAAGTATAGCATTTTTTTTTTTTACTTTGCGGCACCTGAAACCGTAAACTAAAGTCGTCCTTGAAGGGTTAACCTAGAAAGCGTTGGNTTTTTTTTTTTTACTTTGCGGCACCTGAAACCGTAAACTAAAGTCGTCCTTGAAGGGTTAACCTAGAAAGCGTTGGTGGTATATCTTCAACTTGGTTTTAAACTTTCTTGAGAACTCATGCCGAGGCAAATGTGCAGTAAGGTCCTGAATCACGCGAGCTTACCTCATGCACTTTTTTTTTATTTTTTTTTTAGAGAGAGTTATTCCGATTGCAACATCGAAAGCTGTATTCGCTTAGAAATGCTGCGTGAACGTCCCGCTGGTGACGTTGTGCGATGAAAGTGCAGTGCGAGGTAAAATGGGAGTAAAAAAACAACTCTGTGGTCTTGAAGTATAGGCTAAGAAAGAGAGAGAGAGANTGCAGTGCGAGGTAAAATGGGAGTAAAAAAACAACTCTGTGGTCTTGAAGTATAGGCTAAGAAAGAGAGAGAGAGAGAGAGAAACCAGCAGCAATCTGTCACAATGCAGAAACACTACGCTCAGTAACTATGACGAACGACAATATTGCCCGCGGAAACTGGTTCCCCACTGCAAAACTGTTGAAGTACTCCGTTCAGGTGCCGACGTAACCGGAATTACGGCTTGAAAACAGCTGTGTTAGTCGCCTCGCAGCCATGCAGAACACTGAGCCAATAAAACACTTGCCCTGTTGATATATTTCAAAGCGCCTAAGCTCCGCGCTGCAGCCAGACAAAAAGACGGGGGTATTTTAGATCCGTGTCGAGATGTACTACTACATCCACTGTTAATTTATGAATATTTAACATGTGCGATGAAACTTTGCATATGCCACTCCGTTACCAAGGCACAAAGATTCATCGCGAAACTCTTTTGTGTCAAG
Source organism: Clitarchus hookeri (assembly GCA_002778355.1). Taxonomy (NCBI): domain Eukaryota; kingdom Metazoa; phylum Arthropoda; class Insecta; order Phasmatodea; family Phasmatidae; genus Clitarchus; species Clitarchus hookeri. The sequence continues at coordinate 96,563 of NQII01003521.1, read as the reverse complement.
AGTGGTTTTTACGAAAACTGTACCGGATTTCTTTCTACACATGTTTTACGGTTCGACATAGCGTGAATTTTCAGTCGAAAAATGCGACGTTTTAAGTATTGATTTGCACGTTGTCAGTAGGTCCAGTGTATCCTTAACCAGTTCAGCCACCGTGTCTGCAATTGTGGACACGTTGCAAATTAATGAAAATTATGACCGGAACTGTACACAGCAGGGCACCAGTGCCCTGTCTTGCTTGTGGCTAATGCTATCTGTGGACCTCTTTGAGACATGAATGGTTAATGCCAATATCATCGAACAAGCAGCACGTTGTTCATTGGTTGAAAAAAATTTGCTGAACACATGTACAGTACATACCAAAAAATTACGTGATTGTAACACTTCAACGCGGAAATTAACATGTGACCGAACGGGTTAAGGAACTGGGACAAAAGTTATATTTCATACGTATTAAATAGATGTCCGAAAAAATAGCCAATAAGGGTGTGACTATAAACGTTGTTGGCGAAAAACTGCTACTGACAGTAAGAGAGNCTGTTGGTATTGGCTGCTGCCGGGACCCGAACATTTTGTTATTGGCTGCTGCAGGAGCTATAGGCCAATATAAATTCTTTTCATACGTTCCATCGCATAGGTTGTTACAAGGGATTCGTAAGTACGTGTCAGATCAAAAATCTCGTATTTCGCAACACCTGGGAAGAGAAATTAATGTGTAAGTTAAGGGGTTAAGCAAAGTGACCAGAGCTATGAAGGTGATCACATATTGGAGAGGAAGATTTGTGTAACTCAGGAAAACGGGTAATGCAGTTACACGTTTTTTTTTGCCTTGGCCCTTTCAGACCNAAGGGGTTAAGCAAAGTGACCAGAGCTATGAAGGTGATCACATATTGGAGAGGAAGATTTGTGTAACTCAGGAAAACGGGTAATGCAGTTACACGTTTTTTTTTGCCTTGGCCCTTTCAGACCCAGTATTCTCTGTTTGCGGTTTCCTCACGCGTTTTGAATCAAACCTTTGAAAAATCACGCTATGTGTAAAGTGTTGGGTTGTTTCCTAATATACCATGTACCTCAAGCGCTCTATAGTCTGTTAACATAAAAATATATTATTTTTTATTAAATTGAACCTTTGGTTACATTTTATTTATAAATTGCATTTTATATAAATAAAAACAGGGAGAAAATAGGTGTGTTGGTAATACATAGTAAGAAATAGTTCTCATCTAAAATACGTATACTGAACTGAGTGCGCACGAACATGGTGCGTTGTCCTTTTGGTGTAATTTTCTAGACTTAGTTGAACTTTGTTTGCATGAGGCGAAAGAGTCGCCTGAAAGTAGAACTTTAGCATGGCTTCAGAAAAGTTTGAAGTGACTGTGAATGGACTATACACACTTTTCTTTTGCATAACGCACCGGAAGATTATCTTCGAGGTTTAACGCCCGATGATCTTCCCTGTTGGTCAACTTATTCGTAAGCCATGTTACTAGACCAGGTAATTAATGGTTCGCATTACCATGCCCGAACACAAAGCTTACGGTTCATTGGCTGTGGCAACGAAACAAGTGTTGCGTCGATTTAGTACAGCAAGTATAGCATTTTTTTTTTTTACTTTGCGGCACCTGAAACCGTAAACTAAAGTCGTCCTTGAAGGGTTAACCTAGAAAGCGTTGGTGGTATATCTTCAACTTGGTTTTAAACTTTCTTGAGAACTCATGCCGAGGCAAATGTGCAGTAAGGTCCTGAATCACGCGAGCTTACCTCATGCACTTTTTTTTTATTTTTTTTTTAGAGAGAGTTATTCCGATTGCAACATCGAAAGCTGTATTCGCTTAGAAATGCTGCGTGAACGTCCCGCTGGTGACGTTGTGCGATGAAAGTGCAGTGCGAGGTAAAATGGGAGTAAAAAAACAACTCTGTGGTCTTGAAGTATAGGCTAAGAAAGAGAGAGAGAGAAACCAGCAGCAATCTGTCACAATGCAGAAGCACTACTCTCAGTAACTATGACGAACGACAATATTGCCCGCGGAAACTGGTTCCCCACTGCAAAACTGTTGAAGTACTCCGTTCAGGTGCCGACGTAACCGGAATTACGGCTTGAAAACAGCTGTGTTAGTCGCCTCGCAGCCATGCAGAACACTGAGCCAATAAAACACTTACCCTGTTGCTATATTTCAAAGCGCCTAAGCTCCGCGCTGCAGCCAGACAAAAAGACGGGGGTATTTTAGATCCGTGTCGAGATGTACTACTACATCCACTGTTAATTTATGAATATTTAACATGTGCGATGAAACTTTGCACATGCCACTCCGTTACCAAGGCACAAAGATTCATCGCGAAACTCTTTTGTGTCAAGAGTTGTTTTTGCGAAAACTGTACCGGATTTCTTTCTACACATGTTTTACGGTTCGACATAGCGTGCATTTTCAGTCGAAAAATTAATATTTGAAAGAATTCATGTTATATTATTTTTANAAAACTGTACCGGATTTCTTTCTACACATGTTTTACGGTTCGACATAGCGTGAATTTTCAGTCGAAAAATGCGACGTTTTAAGTATTGATTTGCACGTTGTCAGTAGGTCCAGTGTATCCTTAACCAGTTCAGCCACCGTGTCTGCAATTGTGGACACGTTGCAAATTAATGAAAATTATGACCGGAACTGTACACAGCAGGGCAACAGTGCCCTGTCTTGCTTGTGGCTAATGCTATCTGTGGACCTCTTTGAGACATGAATGGTTAATGCCAATATCATCGAACAAGCAGCACGTTGTTCATTGGTTGAAAAAAATTTGCTGAACACATGTACAGTACATACAAAAAAATTACGTGATTGTAACACTTCAACGCGGAAATTAACATGTGACCGAACGAGTTAAGGAACTGGGACAAAAGTTATATTTCATACGTATTAAATATATGTCCGAAAAAATAGCCAATAAGGGTGTGACTATAAACGTTGTTGGCGAAAAACTGCTACTGACAGTAAGAGAGNGATGTCCGAAAAAATAGCCAATAAGGGTGTGACTATAAACGTTGTTGGCGAAAAACTGCTACTGACAGTAAGAGAGCATTGATAACGTCAGAAACGTGATCACGATTAATTGTAATTTACTTCCAAATAACAAGTGTCCACCAGAACATAGTCCATCATTAGTAGGGACAGGTGTTTTTCGCGAAAATATTTATGGCTATGCTGGTCTTCAATATCATATGTCCACAACCATAACTTCCTTTGGTTGTTGGACGCTTGGCCGGGCCACTCATAATTCGGCAACATAGCACGGCTCCTACGTGATTCGTGTGCAGACGGTTAACACGTGTCAAAGTGCAATTCAGCCAATCAAGATAGGTAAATGACCCTACAGTGTTTTGAAATATAACTTGTCTTGAAATCTTTTCGCGGAATTTCACTACCCCTAGCAATTATATTTGGATTATCTGCATGTTTTGTAACGCCTTAACGTCATTTCTTTACTTTCAATTTACTCATATACAGTGGTCGTTTAATTTGATATTGTGTTTTCAGAAAGTTTCATCACATATTAGTTCACACTAAACGTTTTTGAGAATTAATTTTAGGACATGCTAGACTTCAAACACAAATTTCTTTCTACTATGTTTACACTTACACCACACCTTTTTAGACACGATCGACAAGGATTAACACTGAATTATTAACAGACCTGCAAAGAAACAAAACCCGAGTTCCGTACTACCTGATCTGAGGTGAAAATGGCGACTTAGTGGGACAACAAACAATGAACAAACAGCCGAGACCAAAAAATACATAGGACAGTGGAGTCTATCCTACAGATCGTCTAAATCTCGAAATTTTATTGTGTATAGATTTTAGACTGAGTGCGTCAGTCATTTTTTTGTTGAGAGGATACTGCGCACTGAATAATCTCATTTTCAAATAAATTTTGTTTCACTTTTTCCCTTTATTTACATTAAAATACGTATAGCAATGATTTGGGAAGATAATACATTAATACGCTGTCCGGAACATGTTTGTGTTTAGTTATGCGGTAGCGTCTCACATTATGGAAGCAATGGGGTCAGTCCTGAGAGAATGATATTTTTGTGTTTTCCCCAATCCTATAGGCATGTATCTACTGGTACAGGTTGTTAAACCGTTCGGCTAATCGTTGAAACTCTCAGACCTACATTAATTAACAGTTTCAGGTGTTGCAAATAAGAAATGTTTTGATGCGTGCTGTAGACGCTGGCTTGCTTATGGTTAGTTTTAAATTACTGCCATGTTAAACTTTGGCTAGTCGCAGCTATTTAAAGAAATCTCTAATCGTAAAAAAATTCTCATTTATAAATTTTTTCTTTGAGCTGTTCTAATAAAATTAAATGTTACTGACTAATCAAATAAATATTATTTAAACAAAACAGATTTTTATAGATACGTTCTGACAACTTCAAATATTTTAAGTGAAATTTGTGTGCTGTGGTTACATTTAATTCCTAATTGGTATTATTCCAAAACGTTACTTTTATTTAGAATTAAATAAACTTTCAATCTAATGTAATTGGGATATAATATTGCATATAAGCTTATTTTTTTTAACATAACATAATTCGTAACCTTCCTTCCTGCACACAATTATTTTATAATTTGCTTCCGCCATTGCATTTAACCTGTGAAAATACTTCTAGTTCCTCACTGTGAGCAGGATTAGAATGAGAATAAGCACTTTAGAAAACCTAAACGTAAATTTTAATAGAACTTCTGCCCACAGAAATCTGGTGCTTTTGTGTTGTGATAGGATAGATTTCAAGTACTTTTATTTCTTCGTTATTTATGAGTGACAACTTTTTTGACACGCCTTGGAGTTTTTTGAGCCAGTTATAGAAAATTGGTAAAAATACGAGTGAATCTAATACAACTTAGACCAGACAACAAAAAAACTGATTATTCAGAGCAGGTAATGAGTGGGTGACAGCGGGTAAAGGGTACAATTAATTTAATAAATTCATTTGAGGAAAATCTAGAATTCAAACATACGTGTATATGAGTTACGGTTTGCATAGGGGGGGAGGGGGGCAAGATAGTCTGACCACTGCAGTACCGCGGCCCCGTTCGTCAAAGTAAATCGCGAAACACCAGGGTCTTTATAAATTACTGACCGAAATAAATGTGCTTGTGTTACTAGATTGGCACTGATCTGAAAATTTCGCGAAATCAGTGACGTGTAGGTTAGAATTCGCAGTCTTATGTTCAAACAATAAATTATCAACGTCTCACTGGTTGCTTGCTGTCAGGGTGGAGGGCATTGATTGGGCATGCGTTTTGTTGTAAGTTTGTTATTGGCTCAGATATCTTAAGAAGGTGTCAAGTAACGCGTAAAACAATTGCAGAAGTGACACGTACGTACAGGATTATGATTTCTAGCTTGTCCGGAAATGTATCCGCGAATGTTTCAGGTCTGTATAGCTCGGTCTTGATGTAAACGCACGCCGTANCTCACTGGTTGCTTGCTGTCAGGGTGGAGGGCATTGATTGGGCATGCGTTTTGTTGTAAGTTTGTTATTGGCTCAGAGATCTTAAGGAGGTGTCAAGTAACGCGTAAAACAATTGCAGAAGTGACACGTACGTACAGGATTATGATTTCTAGCTTGTCCGGAAATGTATCCGCGAATGTTTCAGGTCTGTATAGCTCGGTCTTGATGTAAACGCACGCCGTAGAGCCAGGGTGGGAACTAAGGTTAGTCACGAGACGGTTGGAAACACAGCTGCACAGTAGAGAAACTCTTGGCGTCGTAGCAGACGTCGACGTGGACGCACCGCACGAGCGCTGCATTAATCATTCCAAGAGCGACTGCGGTTAATACCGGCGGCTGGTGACCGGCGCGGGGACTGCGGGGCGATCTGATTACGGAACAGCGCTCTCGTGCGCGCGCCGCATCTCGGTCGTCACACGCGACGCGAATTAGTAACGAGGACGTCCTCCGCTCCGCAAAACCCTCTCACCCGTGTCTGATCTCCGGCGAGGCCGAGGTTTTGCCAATGGCTTTGGTGACTAGTTGGACTTCAGACGCCCGTGTACTGAGTTCACCACGGTTTACTCACATTTTCGAAACAAACCTTTGAAAAATCATCCCACCTATGACGTGTTTCGTTGTATCCTAAATATGCATCTGTTAACATAAAATCGTATTATTTTTTGTTAAATTGATCTGTAAATCATAATACGTCATTTATAATTAATACGAATAAAAACAGAGAGAAAATAGGTTTGCTGGTATTGCCTTGTAAGAAATAGTTCTTATGCAAAATGTTATTTATTTTGAGTGTGGACGAATGCGGCGTTTAGTCCGTCTGGTGTAATTCTCTAGACTCGGTTAAGCTTTGTTTGCATGAGGCGGAGAAATATCTTGGAAGTAGAACTTTAGCAGGACTTCAGAAAAGTTGAAAATAACTGCGAATGGTACTTGCATTTGTGTTGTATTTGCAACTGTGCCTCAGTTATATGTGACGCACCATGGATGACTTTTTAGATAGTAATTTAAAAAAAACTTAATCGTCGCCATAGAGACGAAATGGCGTGGCAGTCCCTTTGATGTGGACGTGCCCATTCTCGATCTGATTGGCTGCGCGAGTCTCTGGGAACGGGTCTTGAGTCTAACTCGCTATCGCATGCTGCGAAAGGTTACCTACTAGCATTTTGGAGCGAAAAGTATGACATCTAGCGGCGGAAATATGTACTTGTGCATAGGGTATAAACTGTCGTTGCTGATGAAATGTAATGTTTATTAAAACGCAAGATGTCTAGCTAACACTACGAAAATATTTTTTTCGTATAAATTAAGTAACTTACTCGAACAAATATAATACAGTTCAGCTGTGTAAAATAAATAAAATACCTTATAAAGTATTTGGACCAAGCCTGTTGGTTACCTGTTGGTTATTGGCGAGTAGGTTATTAGGCGCTGATTGCTGATCGGGTTTCCGACATGTTACTGGCCAGTGACGCATCTTCGCTGGCGTGCACGGTTGTACTCGTAGTTCACGGTATGCAAGCAACCGTTTCATCTGTGTATTCTCAATTATTCTTAGAGATGGTGGTTTATCGCGGGGAAATTTGACTGTTCGATAGGATTCAACATACTGTACACATGCCCGACATTCTTCTCTCCTCATTGGCTGTCATGCACGTACGAAGCTACTACCCCTTTTCACTGGGCCAATGAGGATTCCGATACTATAAGGCAGAACGTTCGTGATTAGTCTGCGAAATATTTAGCCGAGTCAGAACCTTGTTCGTCCAATCACGAAAGAATAAACTAGTTAGAGTGGCATAGAAGATACGCTGGCTCAAAAAATGTTTGTGATTTTCCACAATCTCTAATTATTCTGTATCGTAACCATCCTAGTTTCAACAGCAAAATTTACTTTTCCCAAACGAAACAACCGCCTACTAAAAATTAATTGCTAGAATAGTGATTTCTCGCGATAAAATTCCATGACTGCATAAGTTATTAAGAATTATTGTGTTCTGGCGACTTTACACTCATGCCCATAAATCGTGTAATCAGATTCAGAGCTGCTTTATGAATAGGGACAGTGACTTTTCACGTAAAAATCAGAGGACACAGTAGACTTCAATACTATATACACACCTCAGCTGTTGTTTTACCTCCATTGGCTGCTGGTGCCGTGTCCGTCTTTGACCAAGCCACTCAGGACTAAGTAACTCCGACACTGAACCTTCGTGATTCGTGTGCAAACGGTTAACATGAGCTAGAAAATTTTTTAGCCAATCAAAGAAACTGGACGACCGTTTAGTGCTTTGGACTGTATCTTGTCTCGAAATCTTTTCGCGAAATATTACTGCCCCTATTTATGAAACAACTAAAAACCTTTCTCGCAGATAACAGTCAAAGACATACAAAACTCAGAAGATACGCGTTTAGATTGTTGACATTTACCTTCCGCTATAAAATATTTTATCATTAAAAATTAACAATTCCCGCTCATATTTGATAACAGCCCAGTCTTTAAACAGCTACCTTCTTGTGTTATAATGACATCATTAGAAGCTTTTTGAGTGAATAATGTGCAGATATTAACAACGTGACAGAGTCATGTGCCACTTTGTAAAAAATGAAGGGCCGCGTGGCGTGTCACCAGATCAGTAACCGAAGATTAATTGGCTGTTGGTGCAGTCAAACTTACCCTATAAGCATTTGAACCTAGCCTGTTGGCCTTTGAACATCGCTGATGCCCTAATCTGTACAAACAGTTAATGATTAAAGCAGTAACGATATTGTAAGGGGGGACCTCCTTTCGCAGTCATACGACGTCCTGACTGAAATTATGTAATACTCAGGCAGTACTCGTGTAAGTGTGTTGTCACTGCGAAACACATGTTGGTCAAAAACACAGAAACATCCGGATGCAGAAGTTCCCAATTGAATATATATTTGGACGGGGGGTTTGAAGACGCTAGGGATGATTCATTGCCTCGCAAGTCAAAAAACACACCACGGCCCAATTCTTGTAGGAATCAGCTTTTTAGCAATAAAAATAAAACGATATTTGTTATAAAAAAAAAAGGAGAAAAAAGCACTTGTAACTTGAAAAGTTTTTGACCCTTTGATAGAAGTCATCGAGTGTAGCTCGGGAAATGCTAGCGTGGAAATTCTTTGGTTGTTAGACATAAAACTTGCATCGATATAGATCCACCGTATCGTTAGTGTTTTTCAGGATATTATAAGAGCATAAAACACAAAAAATTTCGCGAGTTGTGTACATACTCATGTTAAAGTAAAAAATAACTAAACGATTTTAGGCGCTGCAACAAACTAATATTTTGTTTGGAACTGTACTGATATCCAGACGACATTTTGTCTTACATCGGGACCAATAGAAATCTATCTGCGATTTACGTTACTGGCAGCAGTGGTTTATGAAGCTACGGGACATAATCTAAGCAGCGAATTATGTCTTCCACACGTAGGGAACCTTTCTCATTGGGCGGTTAGTTCTTCTGTGTACAGTGCAGACCATTCAAGCCACGTCATATGCAACGTCCCAGATAGAGGACACTGTGACTGAAAGGGTTAACACGATGCATTGTGCGTTCTTTCATAAATGAAAGGGCATTTTAATTGGCACACATTCAATTCACCGCGCCGTTGACATAGGGTAGCTAAGGTTACGGAGTTGAAACAGCCGCTTATACGACGAACTCCAGCCGCACACTCCAGCAAAATGACGTCACTGGCCAGCTACGTGTCGGAACGTCGTTCGCCAACCAGCGCTTAGTATGGGCTGTTCACGGTAAACTTAGCCCTTTTGAAAGCCCTGTTTAAAATATGCTTGTATGCGCTTTGTGTCTTCATCCACCATATAAAAAATAAACATTGCCGTGGGCCTCATCACTTAATTCATGCGTTGGTCAAATAAAACTGTGAAATTACTATAAAAGTAAATGTTTTACAAATTTCCTTATTCTTACACTTAGATGCATTAAAAAAAACAGAAAGCAAAATAATTCATTTGAGTATTCACAAATGTTCACCTGACACTGTTAATTAAACTTTGAAGACATGGAACTACTTTCCTTCCATCGTTACCAACGTCACTGGGCGCATGCCACTAGGTATGCCTTTTAAAATATATGCATGTAGGAGCAGTGATAATTTTCAAAGGTTGATTTCGAAAGTGCTCAACTAACCATGAACCGTCTATAACTTACTTGTCAGCTTGCAGCCTAGGCCAAGCCGGGGCCACGGTGGTGTAGTGGTTAGAATACTCGTCTCCCACCTAGGCGTAACAGGCTCGATTTCTGGTAGGGTCGCTCCCGGATTTTCACACGTGGTAATCGTGTTGGACGATGCCGCTGATCGGCGGGCTTTCTCGGAGGTCTCCTTTTCCCCCGCCCATGCATTCCGGCGCTACTCCACACGTACCTCGCTTCACCCTCATCGGTTCTCAAGACCTCGATTTTAAGAGCCGCCCAAATCACTTCACTCCACTCGACGTTTTAACACTTATTTTTCGTTTTACGGCCAGAATGGCAGTGGCTTCCACCTCGAATGAATGTGAGTAATTACACACATTAGTAAAGCTATCCATTCCCCTTTGTACAGGTGGTTGGTATCAAACCTTTTGTAGTTGGTGTACTGTTATAATTAAAATGTTAATGAAACTGACCTTTAAAAAATCTCGTCCACAACTGCAAACATTTTACAAAAAAAATTGTACATACTTTAATAAAATTATTAAACACTCCCGCCTTATTTTGAAATGAGTAAAGTTTAATTTGGCACATATATAGTGATATGAAATTGTTTCTAATGGTTCCACAATGAGATTTTATTAATGCGCAATATTGTAGTGTTTTACGTGTGGCTACGATAGGATATACAGCAGCAGAAATAAACTATTGACGGCTCTAAAAAATGTTAATTTAATTATATTAATATCTGAGTAACAGGGGGAGAGCGACGTTTAACAAGCAGTAAAAATAATACTAGTAAACGTTCTAGTTGTAAAGGACATTTTTAATTTATAAAGAGTTTGGAAATATCACCATGCATCAGGCTGTACATATACAAACGTTGAACGTCGTTAATTTAAACAATTGGAAACTTCACTGTTCATTTGACACTTTTCTGAAAAAATACTGGAACGCTTATATGGATATATACAAAATATCTATAGTATTCGTGCTTACCCACAATTCGTACGTGGTGTATTTGTAAAGCATTTCATGCAGTGTAGGTACGAGCCTAATTTCACAGATTTTTCACTTTGCAATTCTGCTGAGAAACACAGAACAAAACAGGCCAACTAAAAGTAAATAGCGTATTAGCGGTGATAAAAAAAGCGTATTCATGAGAAGACGAATTTGTTACTTCAGTTTGTGCGATCTTCGCTCTATGAAATGCATGGATTCTATTGCGTGAATTAGACAGTTCTGTTGAATTACTTCGCGTGTAGGCAGCAAACACATAACTGGATGCCTATTTTTTTTTTTACCCCGCCAGCTTCTCTTATTGGTACATTCACCAACTCACATGTCTTTTGTAATTGACAGAAACAGGAAAGATATGAGATTTCCGAGGCAATATTGACTTCAAACTCTTGTACGTTCCCGCCACATTGGTTATTGCAACGCCAGTTATTATGTCCGTTCTGAAGGAATGTGGGCCACTCATAAAGTAAAAATAAATCTAGTTTTCTGTAAAGGCATGTATTACCAGTAGAACACATGACAACAGCTAATGTAAAAACAACTGTGGTCTTTCTTTCAGGCTATTGTACACGCACAAATTTCCACTCTTTTGTTTCCTGTAAACTGGCTTTTGTTCCGCGTGTAAAGTGGCAAGTGAAAAATTGTGCGCGTCAATGTAGATGTAAAGAAATTTTCCTATCATATCTCAGTGTGTAATTTCATTGTTTCGTTTACGATGCGGAATATTGTCGCTGCTTGCATTTGTAGGAATTAATTATCTTCTTAATCGCCAACATACCAGTATTGAAACTTCGCGCAGGACGTGGTACCTGTAGGTCGAATGTTTTTAGTCAGTTATCATCGCCCGAAATTATTTCTTTGTTTGACTTAGCGACACGGATTTCATCTTCTTATATCTACTTTATCTTTTGATGGTCACTGCATAGTTTAGAAAAGTATAGTAGTCTGAAATACAATATACATACTAACCAAACTGCAACAAAAGGTTCCTTAACTGCTGATATATTTATATACATAAATGCTTCATTATTATAAAATTTTAACTAATGTTCTAATATTTCGCATTTAACTGTAGGATACATGGCTTTATTTATTTACTTCAAGTAATTAAAAATTCGCAATTAAAATTTACGAAAATTAAAAAAATTGGAGGGAAACTGTAAAGTCCTTAGATTGTATTTCATTATTTCGAAAGTTTTGGTGAACACCGCATTCCTACGAATACATGAAAAATTATCATAATTATTTTAATATGCAATTTTGGCCTTATATGCCACCCTTGTAAGCAAACTATGATAAAACACATTTGAAGAGCAACAGTTACGTCATACGCTTAACATCTCTCATGCTTATGCCGGTGTGATGAAAGATTTCTACATATTCTCGTTGCGAATATAGCGAATTCGTTGTTAATTCAGAAGTTTTGAGGCAATCTTTGAAAACAATATACCCCTGGAATATTTTGATGTTAACACTCGCTGGAATAATTACAGCACTGTTTGGATGTGAATTAGGAAACATTTTATGTCTTAACTTTTTAAAAGAGAAAATAATAATTCAATTGGTGACCACCGAAATTTGATAGTTTTAATTCCTATTAATTTTACTCCAAGAATTGGCGAAATACTGATCCTGTCCTTTTTAAATTTCTAACAGTTCACATCACCAATTGTTGACTCATATATAGTAGTTCCTGCGCCCATGTGCTGAACAACGAAATATTGGAAGGGCCTTCATCAACGCTCAACTGTCTACGGAACAGGTAAATAGGGTTATACGGCGTGCGCTCACGAAATTAGCTAATTAACGGTGTCTGGTACCCGCACTCCACCCAGAGGTCCATTATCCTAACTTACGAGGATATTTTTACACAACTAAATTTGTAAGAGCTCGGTGAAACTCGATAGAAGGTAGCCAGTTTGCTACCTTACTCGATTGGGGACGACAGACGGATTTAGTGCAAGCGCAGGGCGAGGTTATTCGGCAAAGAACAGTGCACCCATTAGTCATTTTTTTTGCTTAAGTCTTTACTGTTCTACATTTTTTTCGCACGTACTTTTATTATTTTTGTCCTAATTTCATTACTGCTGGTCCTCCGAATCGGTTATTAAATAGCCACTATTTGAGGTTAATTTTCCCGTGAAAACAAAATAAATTTTTACGTGTAAAAATAAAAATAAAAATTTGTTACTCTTAATATGCCTTATAAGAGCCAAATATAAATAAGTGTCACTTCTTTCGACTTGATTGACTTAGTTTGACCACATACCTACCTACGTATCAAATTATAACTTTCCGAAATGCATAGGTCTGCGGAATTTCTAATATTTTTCGGTTAGGCTGTAACTAATACGAGTGCGTATGTCAGAATTTCTTCCAACAAAACATCTTATTTTATAAGTAATTACTTCACGCGTAATGTAAGCAGATGGTTTATTTCATGACATATAAAACACGACAATATGAAATAAAAAATTTTCTCCTAGGTTTTTATTTTTTTGGCAAAAATTTGATTAATAAATCGCAAACTGGAAACTGGTGGGGATGAGAAAAAAATTAAGTTCCAAATTTGCTTAGAAACAACTCATTTCTGGGACATCCATTAGACACCGAAATTATTGAGCACAATAATTATTAGTACCACGAAAATGCGTGTAAATATTTTTATATTGAATTCTACTAGTGAAGAATTTGTATTTGCAGCTCAAACGGGCTTCATAAAATTACATTTAAAAAATCTTCTCGTTCTATAAATAAGGCTTTAGTTACAATAATCCGTTTTAGAGAATAACTAAGAACAACATAAAAAAATGCGGCCATACACTTCAGGAGAGATCTTGAAAATTACTAACGCAACTAAAAAGGCGAAAAAATATTACGTATATTAAAAAGAATCGGCTTAAAGAAAAAAAAAACAAACTACTAGAAATTTTTCATATCATAGGAAAATAATTTCATTTAGTAATAGGCCAATACTTGAGGATACATTAGATAGTAGACGACATGTTTCTTCAATAACTGGAAGTTCCGGTAAACAACTAATAATTCTGCCCACAACTCTAATTGCCAGTTTTACCATTATCCGTTAAAACCTTTAATGGGCATAAAATTGCTTCACCATTGTTAAAGCTTTAATTTTAGTTTCACCATAAACATTATACCTGACTGTTGCCAAACTGATCGTCAAAGTTGATGATCCATTTTTAAGGTATCAAGCATTTAACGACTGTTAAAGTATGGCATTAGAGGTTGTAAATGTTTATGTTGCTTAGCAGTATGTGTATGGCTGACCGCTTTATAGATTGGCATTTAATTTTGATGCAGAATTGCTATGTTTGAATACACACATTTGCAAAAAAAATTGATCAACATGAACGAATCGCGCGAGTACAATGAAGCTTACCACACAGTATCGTCATGTTGAATGCAGTTTGCTTGTGCGTATGTGTCTCTAGGGGGATGTCCCTCCATCATTCATTTCTGCAAGACACCGAAGAAGGCCTTAGTAGCAGTATGAGCAGTGTGAGACACAGAGCCAAGTTCAGTGAACACGTAGCATGCTCCGACGGTGCATTCGACAAGCCTTTCTCCAACCGGATGAGTTTGAGAGAGGCCGCATCGAAGGCCTCCAAGAGGCAAGTTGGACGTTTAGGCGCGTTGCTCGCCACTTGAACCGTTCCGCCTACACTGTGAGTCGGTTTTGGAAGCAGTGGGAACAGGAGAGCAGACACACCGCTCGAGAAAGCTCGGGTCGACCCCGGCGAACCACCAGCAAGGAGAATCGTTAAATATTGCGACAGGCTCTAAGCACTCTGTGGGCGTCGCTGCGCACCATCCAGGGACATGTAATGGCAGCTGGAGATACACTTGTGTCCACCAGTACCATATCCAGGCGGCTAGCAGAGCGGGATCTGTCATCGCGGCGTCCCTAACGACGCCTACCATTACGGCCTGAGCATCGCTGGCCACGTGTGACTTTCTGTTGAGAACGGGCAACATGGCAGCTTGCGGATTGGCGACGAGTGGTGTTCAACGACGAATCGCGGTTCTGTCTGGATACAAGCGATCCCATAAATTCGAGTTTGGAGACGTCTTGGCCAGCGCCGTAATCCACGCTTCATTGTAGAGCGGCACACCGCCCCAACAAGAGGTATAATGGTATGGGGTGTCATTTCCTACTATTACGCACCTTAGTGGTGGTCATTGAAAGAATCCTGAGGGCAAGGCGATACGTCCACGAAATTCGGCGACCATGAGCGCTCCCCTTCCTGGTGCAACTTGGCAACTTCGTTTTCCAGCAGGTTTATGCTTGGCATCACACAGCTCAGGTATATCTGGCCTGCCTTCGCGATGTTAACATGCTTCCTTGACGATCAGGGTCCACAGACCTTTCGCCCATCGAGAAGATTTGGGACCTGGTTAGACGGCAACTTCGATAAGCGGCAATTATGGTGGATTTCGAGAGTCAGTTGCATCAGCTGTGGCAGGATCTTCCACGTCTGAATGCCTCCAGGCCCGACCGTATCGCCGCCTGTCTCCGTACTACGGGTGGTCCAACACCATACTAAGTGCATCTTGCACGTGATTGTCCCGTGTAACACAAGCTTGGTGTGGTACAATATTAAGTTAATTCCTGTTTACATACTACTATGTCCTGTGCCTGTACCCACTTACGTGACCCTGCGAAGGCACCTTCAGTGTGATCAATGTTTCTGCAAATGAGTGTATTTATAAATCACATGATATGAACGGCAGAAATAGCCATTTCAATTAATAAGATGACCAAACATTTGTTGAAAAGTGCAGGTTATAGCAACTTTCCACCTCCAATTTTAAAGTAGTTTACGTTGTGTTGAGCAGGTTTTTTTAATTTTCTTTTCTGCCGAAGTTGTAACAATTCAATAGTTTCACTGTGCGTTTTTTAATAAGTGGGTTACTGTTGAACTTATAGGTCATTTTATTCACGCTTCCTCCTTAATTTGCATAGGCATTCCATGTATTTTTTAAAAAATAATTATATCCTTTAATTTAAAGAAACTAGAACATTTCTTTCTTCCGGTTTAAAATTTGATAAGACATTAGCGTATTTAGAATGTGTGTTGCCAAATTGTGTGGGAAGTTAAAGAATACTTGACATTCGCTAGAGACTGTTAAAAATGGACAACCATGAAATGGAAAGAGATTTAATGAGGAACCAAAATTTGACAACCCATCGGCTTAACAATCTTCAATGTTAAATTGACGCAAAATGGTGAAATTAGCATTTAGATTGACTTCATTGGTAAGTATAACAACAAGCTGTTGCAGTTATCGCAACTGGAGTTCAACGGTAACTATGTAATTCTATTATATAAGTGAAGTTAAATCAGATAGTGTAATATCCTAGGTAGAAAATAAATACGATGAGCGAGACCACGGAATATAACTGTGGCTAACCTGCTATATATATGAAAGTAAATTATTATTTTTAATAAGTGTTTATTAGTTTAGCAGATGCTATTTTAAAGGGCTTCCATTTTATGTGGTTTTCCTAGTTCGTTCCTAATCCGTAATTATTCTGGTTCTAATTTGTAGCGAACCAGATCACTCCTCCTAAACATCATTATTAAGATGTAAGCTACCATTCGCTTGTATGGAAACAATCGTAACTGTCTCATGGTTTTTACTGCAGGTGACGCGGATAGATGTTTCTGCCTATCAATCCAAACAGTCTTCAGCCACTAACTGCAGCAATGTTACATAGCGCTCAGTAACACAGACGTGAAACTACATCTTATTCCGCGAACTTCAGCTGTACACTCGAGCAAAATGGCGTCACTAGCCAGCAAAACGCTGGGAAAGCGTTCGCCATTCAGCGCTCGGTAACGTTCTTGCCAGTCGGCAGCCCAGCCAATAAGGAACCTTTCGCAGCACGCAGTATCCAGTCAGATACAAGGACCGTTGCCAGAGCCTCGCAACAGCCTATCAGAGAATGGGTAAGCCTACATCAGAGGAACCACCACAGCATTTCGCCTCTGTGTTCTTACCTGCTCTGCTATTCAATCGTAGGAACTGCGGCAGCTCTGTTGTCCCTGGACGCGAGACTTTAAAAACATGTAACGTCTTGTCCAACTGTGCCACTCGGCTTCCCCTCAACCCGCCCCTCCCTTCCTTAGCGGAGTAGTTGCGCAGTGGACTGGATCCTGAAGTTCATATCGCAGTTAGGGATGTTTAAAACATATCGATATATCAAAATGACGATAGTATATCAAAGATATATCGAAATGACGATAATATATCAACGATATATCGATATAAATCAGAGACATATTTCAACTATATGTTACCGAAATTAATATATTTTTTTCTGGTATCGGAAATAAACATTTAAAAAAATACTCTTTTAACAAGCTCTGTTTTGAATTTAAAAAAATTGAATAGAAAATTTACTTTGTTTACTTTGGAAACATACTAAAATAAAGCACCACATATTTATGCAATTCTTCGTGTCCTCAATATGGAATATTCCAAGCAATTTTACATTTGTCAAGTACATAAAATATCGGATTCCGATGTACCGGAAATCGGTATTTTTCTTTCAATACATCGTATTGTAAAACGATTTTTTAAAATAATTAACCAATATAAATAGTGTAGATATTTTTTCTCGATATAAACATCAATACTCGCAGTGCATGAGAAGGGCACTGGATCTAAGATAAAATTCGATGAAATGAACATAAACCCAAATTTCGTGAAAAGAATTCATCGCAGGCTATATTTAATTTTCTTACTTGCATGTCTGCAGTTTTCCTTCCCTTACTGTCCGCGTGCCTTCGTCAGATGACAGCGAGGTAATTTACTGGATCAATGATAGGGCACCTAGGACGCACAGCGGTTGAAACAGTCCAATTACGAAAGTTGATCTGGGTTTTTTAAGTGTATTGAAGTACAACTTGACAGGAATTCTTTTTGCAAAAATATGAAGGCTTTACAAATATAAAATGTGGGGGAACACGGGTGCTGAACATAAAGTTAGTAATTTCCTCTTAATGCATTAAGGTGAAGATTTATTTCTCAATACAGGTGTTGCAACTGAAGGAATTTATGATATAACGAATATTTAAAAATGTCTAATAGTAACTTAAATTTATGGAATCAATTAGAAATAGTTTCTGATGGTCTTCCGCACTAGAAGGAGCTAATTACCAGGATTCGTTGTGTCAGCAGGGGCCAACAGCATTACGTATAGTAAATCTTACGAATTGAATGTTATAGATTTTTTACAGTGTACAGCACTGGCCATATTTTTATTATTCTGCAATTTGCTCACATAAACGAATATATGGAGAGGATAAGTTGGAGCGGATCTTAAGATTGGGATCTTGAAAGCAAATTAATATATTCGGGATAAACTGTTAAAGGCTCCCGCCTTCCTGCATAGTTTTTCTCCTTTATTTTCTAAGAAGTACGGAAGATATAAGGGTTACAATGGCACACACTAAAATAT
Organism: Clitarchus hookeri; assembly: GCA_002778355.1. Taxonomy (NCBI): domain Eukaryota; kingdom Metazoa; phylum Arthropoda; class Insecta; order Phasmatodea; family Phasmatidae; genus Clitarchus; species Clitarchus hookeri. The sequence goes on along the minus strand of NQII01003521.1, from coordinate 78,361 downwards.
CGTCATCGCCCCTATGCACAGGGCTCTGAACTGGCGTGCAGTGTTCTCGTAGTGCTGCGTGTACCTATGGGACTTTCAGCATTGACAATATCAATTTATTGATAAAAGGTCTGTGGCAATGTTCAGTACAGGCTCCTATCGTAGTTTGACTCGAGTCCGGTTAGTATGTTTTAAGATACTGCAGTCTGGAAAAGCAGTTTTTAACTATATTCGAGGTCTCCAAAATAATATTTACAACCTGTATGGTAACTTAAGTAACCATTCCTTCCTCGTCTGGGGTATAATATCTTTCCAGAAGTAAACATCCTTGGGGTACATTTAACAGTTTTGTACGAAAAAAAAAAAAACAGAATTTCAAACATTCTGCAACGCGGTCCAAACGCCGGGCAATCGGAGCCTTTAAGGGGTTAATTACATGACTTGGTGTAAACGAGCTACAGAACAGACAACAGCTTGTAAGATACGCGTTGTTTCTGTCTTTTTATGTGACGACACTCACTGGCTGGTGCAGAAAATAAGTTCTGAAATTAAAGTTTAAAATTTTTAAAAATATCAACTTTTCTCAAACGTTTTCATTAAAATGCCTTTACGTCTCTAAACGTTTGTATATGTAGAGTGTCCCGAAAATAGTTGCTTTCCATCTGAAGAGAACGCGTTATTCTTCCAAAGTAAAGAAAATTGAATACATTTTTAACAACTTGTATGTATTTTAAATAACCGCTTTACCATCTTGGACCACATATTTGTTTCGAATAAAAAAGTTCGTTGAAATGCTCAGTGTAGGGGTTTGTTTAAAAGATTGGATATATTATCTAAGCAGTCTCGAGAGATGTTTGCTGTGATGGACCTGGCAACACCGAGTGGTGCGGTGCTTAAGCAGCAGCACCGCACGAAATTTTATAATTTCGCTTTATAATTCGCTACAAAAGTGACAGCATATATTAGTTTCATGATGTATCATTAGACCTCCGCTCATCCGACACGCTCTATAGAACTTACAACCAATAGTTAGGGACAGACGTTTCTCGCGAAAAAGATTTCAAGACCAGTTGTACTCCAAAACACTTTTGTCCATATGCACTTTCGAGGTTGGATGATTTTAAATGTCACGTGCATCAAGTGTCTGTCCGCGAATCATGGACGTTCAGTATCGAAGAATTTTATTACGATTGGCCCAGTCAAATTGGAACATGTTNTATGCACTTTCGTGGTTGGATGATTTTAAATGTCACGTGCATCAAGTGTCTGTCCGCGAATCATGGACGTTCAGTATTGAAGAATTTTATTACGATTGGCCCAGTCAAATTGGAACATGTTTTCTCACGTAGACACGCTTCCAATAACCAAAGGAGGTTATGGTTGTGGATGTAGGATATTGAATTCTAGCATAGCCATACATATTTACGCGAAAAACACATGCCCCTACTAATAGTCAACTTCCAGTGCTAACTCTAGTGGCTTCATTCCGTGTGGCGAAGTGGAACAGGATAATGAATTCTGCCTGTGGTGGCAGCTAATGAACAAGTAATCTCTGCTCTAATATGTAGACGACTAACCTACCTTAACATTAAGAGGAGATAGGGATACGACCTGAGCGCGTCTCAGGGCAGAGCCCCATACGCCTAGGCATGCAGGAAATATTCTAACTAAGGGAACCCCCCATCGCGGATTTACTGGNTACGACCTGAGCGCGTCTCAGGGCAGAGCCCCATACGCCTAGGCATGCAGGAAATATTCTAACTAAGGGAACCACGCATCGCGGATTTACTGGAACTTTGCAAACATGGCCACGATTGTCGCCATGGTTACCTCCCATGATAACTTATAATCTGAACTAATAAAGTGGTAGGAGGAGGGATGGCGGACCGGCACAGACATCGTAAAAACCCCTCGACAGAAAATAATAACAAAATGGCGCGCAATTTATGAAGTAGAAAAAATATTAATACTTGAACAGAGGGTGGGAAAATACTGCTACAATTTTCTCAAAGTTAGTGGGCTAAACCGGTTCTAGAGTTCTCTGAGCGCCCTCATTCACAGTAGCCTTCACTCGACGGGTCTCACGCCCTCTCTTCCGTTCACACCACAAACACCTCGTCCGCAGCCACCTCGTAATCTCCTGCGTCGTTGTTCGTCCCCATCGCCGATGTATCTCGCTGCACCACGTGTCACCCGGGCACCGCACTCAGCCAGTTGGCTTCCACAGAAAGACTGCGGACACTTGGGCCACTGCTATATTTATAGAGTCGTAGACCATCGCCGAGAAATTTACCTAAATACCGCGTTGCTCTGAGGGTCCTAGTTCCCAGAATATTTTTGTGCATCCTCTAAACTCATCGGCTTCTCTAGCAGGGGGAGACTACGGGGCTGTGACGCCAGCCAGGTCGCCGCTGTCAATCATTCCCCCGGCTAAAGGGTCTGCCTTAGGGGAGGGGAGGGTCGAGGTAAGCAGCCCCCCTCCTCGCACCACTTCCGCAGGACCGGACCGCGCTTGGAGCTCGCGCCTCGTGCGTTAGTCGGCGCGTAACAATACTACCGGAGACGTCAGAGATTGAACTCGGGGCCTTCCAGGGACAGAGGAGTCTACCTTGGTGCCATCTTATTTCGCGAAATGGCACAATGACGTAACGTAGTGTCGGGAAAAAATTAAATTTTCCCATATGTATATTTTTTAATGGGCCATACTTATCCCAGCAAAAAATTAGCTTAAAATGCATCATTTCAAGGTTAAGTTTTATAACCCGGTTCGGGTTCAGTCGCCGGACGGGTCACTCCCAGAATTTCGCAAGTGAGAATGTGCCGGACGATGCCTCTGGTCGGCGGATTTTCTCTGGGATCTCTCCCGTTTCCCCCACCCTTGTATTCTGGCGCTGCTCCATTCCCATCTCATTTAACACTCATCGGCCCTCAAGACCTCGTTGTTTAGAGCCGCCCAAATCTCTGAACTCAACACAACTCAACTCAACACATCTCAACTAAACCAATACTTACTGTCCAGTGCTCACGAGAAGGCGAGGCTCTGGAATTCGGGCAGGGTGGATGAGCGGGTGGGTGGGCCCGGTAGGCTGCAATGTTGCCACCGTCGCCTCTAACATGTACTACCAGTACTAAAACTATCAGTTCGCAGGGAGATTTTCCTTTCATACGACACGCATACAAACATACTCTATAATGTTATAGTATACGCCTCTATTATTTCTTTTAACATTAACCTTTAAATTCGCCATTTTAGGTGCCCGTCTTCCTGGTGCGCGAAATGTTTTGCATTATGTTTGAAGTACACATTTTTAAACCAAGCTATTTATTTTACATATTCGCAATCGGTTGCCTTGCGAAAATTAATCAAATTTCACAATAGTTACAATTGTTAAAACATATTTTACATTACCAACAATAATTTGAAGACTTTTAGCATGGCCAAAAATCACATTTTAAAACGGTTTTCACTTAAATTGTTTTACTTAGATACCTGCGAAACATTCATAGTGACCTGAAAACAATTTTTGATGGCATACATTTAGGGCAAAAACAGTTAAGATCAGGAATGCATCACTTTAAAATACTCTGAAAGGATATACTCGTACATCTTACCTCAAACAGTGTATGCTGTTGTTCGGTGATAATTTATTCACTTTTGGGAAGTGACAGCGCCATTTCCGATTCGGAAGAGGAAAATTCGTTGTCAGATGAATCACTCGAGCCACTGGAGTCACGCCCTAGGCATATTACAAAACTGTATATTGCGTCTTCCACACGACAGTCCTTTTGCCAGTAGTCTGCTTCTATTTTTTGAACATGCGAACAGTATCCTTGCCAGTCTTCTTCAGCGACAGAAGATATTGCTTCCGTCGTGATTTCCATTAGCTTTGTTAACGACAAGCTAGCAGTAGTGTTCTTTTCACGCACTAGTCTCTTTGTTTTAGACCACGCTAGTTCAATGGGATTAAGTTCGCACATATAAGGAGGAAGTCTAAGAACATCGTGTCCGTGCAGTTTTAAAAGTTGGTCAAGGCGAAATACTTTTTCAGGCTTCCTGTTCTGCACAATTAAGTCGAAAAGCTCTGTTTTTCGCATTTCATGAGTAAAGTGGAATGTTGTTATTGGTCAACCATGACTCCATTTCCTTTTTCACTGCATACTTCGATGGGGATTTATTTTCTTGCACTGAGTGGTAAGGCGCATTGTCCATAATAACAACACACTTTTTCGGTAGGTTTGGCAATAACTGATTATGCATCCACTTTTCAAAGTTCGCAGAATTCATCTGCCCATGGTAGTCCCCCGTAGCTCTGCCTGCTGGAAAAATTAGCAGTGCATTTTCAATTAATCCAGTTTTAGCGTCTGCATGAACAACAATTAAACTGTTCGAAGAACTGCTGTTGGTTAACACACCACGTTCAGTATCACTTTGCCAAAATTTGTTATATGTGATGTTGCTTTCGACCCAGGTTTCATCAATGTAAATTATGGGGCGCCCCTCTATTCTGTAGCTGAGAATTGATTTTAAGTATTTACAACACCAGTGGACAGTGTGTGGTCTTTCCACTAATAGTTTCCTAGAACTGTAGCACCGTTTCCATTTAAACTCCATTTCTTTCAGTATCCGCCTGAGCATATGAACACCCCATGGAAAATCAATTTTTTCTCTCAAAACAACGAGAAGCTTAGGACATGTTGGTACTTGTTTCTGTACTAAGTAATAGTCATGAATTACCTCTCTGATTACTCTCCTATCAAATGAGTCACAGCGCACATTTTTTTCATGCGGACGCTTTCGGTGTTTGCCTGGTGTTGACAGCGAACTGTTACAAGCATCAGCACCTTCTTTGCGAATTCTGGAAACACTTCTCATAGAAATTCTAGTGTATTCTGATGCACGCAGATTGGATTGAGATAATAAATGCTTTATTTGACCATAAGTAGCTTCTTCGTCACATTTATTTATCACATGTCTGATCACCTCCCTCGCTTCGCTGTGTATAGTTTTCCCTTTCTTCCTGACTGCGCCATAATATACCGTCCTGATACACACGCAACTGACACTAACTCGTTACTGACTTCCAGAGAGCTGTATCTTTTGGGATGACTAGTAGCGAGGGTGACCCGTTACTCTGACAGCGATATTTAAAGGCCGGAAGGGGGCAAGGGAGGGTTTGCGGCCCCGACCACCCACCCGCAACGCAGCCTTGCCTTCTCGTCAGCTCCCTACTGTAGTTACGCCACTGAAATGGCAGGGGCTCTAGAAATATTTAACGTTTTTTACCCGCTAGGTGATGGGAGTGGCCTACTTAACACCTGGCTCCACGGGGCGCCACCTGTGTCTCTCCGCCCGACTGAAATACCCCGCGCGGAACACCTGCTGCGAAGTGGACCGCTTCGCTTATATTAAGAAGCTGTACCGCTAACTTTAGCCACGAACGCTATACTGCGCGCCATTTCACCTCCCACCACCCTACAATGTCCCACGCCTCCACCACGTGCGCATTCAACACGACCCCAGCGCCCGCAGCGGCGGAACTGCGAAACACGGGAGAAGGCAACAGCCCAACCATGCTACGACCTCGAAGAAAATATGCATTATAAAGGTAGGTAGTTCGTAATCAGTTTTCAAACATCTGAAAAACCGGCCAAGTTTTTTCCAGGAACGTCCAGAAAGTTGGGAGGGTGGTCAAGGGAACATTTGTCCCTCCCCGAATCTCCTTAACGGGCGCCAAAATGTCACGTGTCACGTGTTATAACTGTAGATTCTCATTATTTACGTGTATTTAATACAATTTTGGGTTCACTAAATAATGTTACATAGTATTTTTCTACTTGTGTAAGTATTTTTTATTAGGGATGGGGGTGGATAGGAACGGGAATGCAACATGCGAGCATTAACACTGTCATAACTGTTTTGGGGAGGGACGCTTTATCCAGTACCAGGGGCGCCATCTTCACAGTATATTGCCCCCCCCCCCCGAAACAAAATCTAATTGAGAGGTTGCAACACCCTTAGTTTCTTTTTTCACCCCATTGTGGCATCACTGGTTATATCTTACTTCCCTCCAAATCGTATTGTGTTGTTTTGTAAAGGGCTTTTTAATGTCTCCCACTGTTATGCCTGAGGGCTTATCAGGAGGCGGCTTACAAACTAACTTATGACCTAACTTAAACTAACGCCCATGCCTTTCCTGGGATTCGAGCTCAGAACCTTCCGCATCCCAGACCGGGTGGCGCACCAACCGACTGCACCACGGGAGGTCGGCCCCTCCAAATCTAAATTTAAACAATATGAGCTATACTAACTAACTATGGTAGAAATTTCATATTTTTCTCATTAAGTCCATAAATGGTTAGCTTAATAGCTCTAGTTCTATACTTGGCGGTTCCACTGACTTGGACTTACCCATACGCTGATTGGCTGCGCTAGGCTATGGGAACGAACTTTGCGTCTGATTGGCTATTTCACGCTTCGAAAGGTTTCCTATTGGCTACGCTCTAAATCTGAATCAGTGAGAATTTCATTGTTTAAATCAGTTAACACCACCTGACTGATTCAACAGTCACCTCAATGAATTTAATAAATTAATTATTGGAAAAATGCCAGTTTTCCTTCACTTATTGATTTAATGATATTTTCCACTGATTCATCAACCATTTCATACGCTGTTTTTCATTCATTTATTTTTTGACTGAAGGATTAGTCAAACAACGTGTTTTAAATGAAATAACAACTCATTAACCAATAAAACTAATAATAATAATACTTTCTTAAATGTGAATTTCGTCTTATATAATACCATTTTATGAGGTAACGTGAACATTCAGTCTTTAATTCCGTTTTAACGTCTTTCATTTCGTTTTCACGTTATCATCATATTGCTCGGTTTGAAGGTTGAAACTGCATTAAATGTGACGACGTGAGTGCATTCATAACTGCTATTTGTTGTTTTAACAGTCCTCATTTTACCAATTAAACTAAAAACAAAAGTACAGGACATACCAATTAATGCTACATATTTTTGGTAAAACAGTATAACACATTTTCCCTTTATAACAAACGTTGGCTTGGTAGCTCAGTTGGTACGGTAACAGTCTGATAATGGGATGAAGATGGTATGAGTTCAATCCTAGTTACATGCAATGCCTCTTTTTTTTTACTGTTTTAAATTANTGGTACGGTAACAGTCTGATAATGGGATGAAGATGGTATGAGTTCAATCCTAGTTACATGCAATGCCTCTTTTTTTTACGGTTTTAAATTTCTTTTAATTGCGCAATATAAACACTGACTATAGGAAGTAAGTTTATTTACCGAAATTATCAGGATAAATTCAATGAAAACAATATTAAATTCACCGCATGCAGTTGGCTGTCACTTATTCAATCAGTGCAATTGTTTCACTGAAACAATCAGTGGTTTTCCACTGATTCGAATTTAGTGTGGAAGCTACCGGCTGACATGCAAGTCACCGCGTGGCCATTAACGAACAACGTTCCGACATGTTGCCGGCCAGTGACGCCATTTTGTTGGCGTGTGCCGCTCGAGTCAGCTGTATAAGTGGTTGCTTCGCTTCTGTATTCTTACTAAGGCTTACTCTGTGATTGAATTAACAATAGGTCCAGACAAATATTGATAGACTAATAATCAAAACAAGGTATAATGTTGACTTCCATGTATAAAATGAAAGTTGTTCACTGATGGGAACTTCTCAGATCTTCATCCAGCTATTATTTCCAAGTTCGTGACTATCTGGTGTAAACTAAGATCCATGCTGTTATATAACGTTCATTATATGAGCTTGCTTATACTGGACTTTAGGTCCAGGCCAACACTCATTAAACTATTTAATAAAATTATGGTATTATTAATATTTAGGTAACACTGTAAAATAATAAATGTTCTTTAATTTTCAAATTTTATAAATTATTTAAGTATTTTCTCTATTTAGTTTTTTCTTGTTTTGTATCGGAATAATTAGTTGTTTTGTATGTTATTTTGTGTAGTTATTGTATTCTGTGGGCTGTGACTTTTTAGAAGTTAAATTAGCGCTATAGAATTTTTTGTAAATTGAATTAATAAAAATGTATTACTTCTTTCAGTATTCGACGAAGTTATTTAATGAAATCATCGCTTTAAAGAGGCTGGGAGTGAAACTCTTTTGTCTTTGAACATCTCGTTGGCTTCTGCGCCATTATTTCGCCGTGCCTTTATTTCGCATATCCACGCAAAACCCAGCAGGTGTGCTGGCAAATATTTACCACTGTCCATCTGTGTTCGAGGATATGACCGTTTCCACCAAGCATTACCAATTACCGTTTCATTCAGGGATTTTAGGTGAGTGCTATCCTTTATACACACCCCCTTATATTTCGGCCACAAACTATTTCTGAAATACAAATGTTTCATTTCATATCCCTTGCTCATAAGACAAAAGAATAAAATTAAAACAGGAAGACGTTAGGAACTTTAAAAGGGAACAACTATTAATAAATTATTTCTCGTGCAGTGCAAGGACGTCGAATCAAAACGGTTTATATCGCAAGCCTTATCCCCCCCTCTCCCCTTCCAAACCATGAGTCCACAAACTCTGAAACAGCCTCAACTCGCGCCAGACTGTTGCAGCTGGCACTGCCAACGAAACTTCCTGTTCAGGGAGTTCGCACGGATGTTTGCAAATAGGGAATGTTATCGTCGGGTCGGGCAGGTTTATTTTGTCGTCGCGAATCTTCTTCCGGCGGCGCGATGCCAAAAGAAACTGGTGGCACTGCCGGTTTTTTTTTAAGATGCTTTTTTTTTTCTTTTTTTTTTTCTTTGCGAGGCACGCTTAATGCCGACGGTCAAGAACTTGGCGCCGTTCCATCTCGGCTATCGCCCTCAGGAGTAGCTTCCGTCATTTTGATCTGTAAGTGCCGTTCCCACTACAGAGTAGATATATATGTTTTTTTTTTTACGTGGCCAGCCATAGGTTGAACCACGCATGTGTGACTTTCCACATCTACAACGGTATCCTTTCTGGTAAATGCAGTCGTAAAAGTTATGGTTTGCTTTTACTGTTAGAAAAATGTCCGTAAAATTACGGAAAGTACCGGTTACGAATTATTCAGACATCTTCCTAGAATTACGGACTCTTCGTTTTTTTCCAGTAACGTTGTTTCCGTAAATTACACATAAATCTCCGGAATTCACGGAACGTGTCCATGAACTTGCAAGTTTTTTTAAATTTGCTCTTTATAAAAGGGGGTAAAAAATAGTTTTACTTCCTTTACGTGGGTGTTTCACTGTGTACAAAAAGACTATAAAAAGTTTAAAACTATTTCCTCCAGTAGCGGGATTTGAAATCGGAGAAAAAAACTTACACTTTAGCACCTTGTCAACTCATCTACCGCGCTTTTACGGGTAGTAGTGTTGTAAATACTGAATTAATGAAAAATGATACATGTCCCTCCTAGTTTCTAGTCATATTAGAGGGTTTGCGAGTTTGTTTTTTTATTTCAGGTTTACAAACAGCGGTAAGAAAAGTTTTTTTTTCATAATGTTCTTCACAGTGTATAACAGAGATATAAAATAAAATTAAATGTTTTGTCCTGTAGTGGGATTTTAACATGAATCGAAAAATTAGCACTCAATGACTCGAACCATTCACCTACTTCATCTTTACACGAAGTACTGCATTTCGTAAATATGGATTTTACACGAAAGTGACAAACGCATTTTTCTTAGATTCAAGTTGTGTTAGAGCGCTTGCTATTTTGTTTTATTTGCGGGTTATAAAACAAGGTTACGAAAAAATAGTTTTATTTTCGTTATGTGCGTAGTTCACTGGGTATACAGAAGGTTTTTTCTTGTAGCGGAATTTGAAAAAGAATCGAAGAAATGGCACTCCATGAGTACGAAGAGCTTCAGTATTTTATATTTATGGAGCTCATTTCCGTTATTCGTCATTACGGAGTGTCTTTCCGTAAATTAACTCTACATCTCCGTAAAAGTTTCCGCAAATCTACAGCAATTTCTAAGTGTGGCTTCCTATTGTCGAACCACATTATTGGTACATTTTTTTTCATGTATTGTATGCATCTCACCACGTAAGTGGTGCATGCCATCCACCACTGTTCCCCATACTTCAAGGGGATTCCAATTATATATACAATGGCCTGTATATTGGCACTAACTACTACTACAGAGTAGATAAGAACACGGAGGCGAAATAGCGTGTCGATTTCTTTGACGTAAGTGTACCATTTTATGATTGGCTGTTCGAGCCTCCTGTGAGCTGGCCTCGTATCTGACTTGTTTGATTTGTTAATACGTGATGCGAAATTTTCCTTACTGGTTGGGCTACCGGCTGGTGAGTAGGTTACCGCGCGCTGATTGGTGATCGGCGTTCCGACATCTTTCTGGCAGGTGACGCAACTTTTCTGGCTTGTGCGGCTGGAGTGAGTGAGTGAAGAGATTCGGGCGTCTCTTGACATCGAAGTTCTTGAGAGCAGACGAGGGTGGAGCGAGGCGTGTGTGGAATTAAAGGGCGGGGGAAACGGGAGGTCCCCGAGAAAACCCACCGACCAGTGGTATCGCCCGGCACGATTCCCACATGCAAAATCCGGGGGCGACCCCACCGGGAATCGAACTCGGTTCACATTGGTGGGAGGCCGGCAGTCTAACCACTACACCATCGCGGCCTCTGTGGGAGGCTGGAGTTAGCGGAACAAGCGGCTGCTTCGCCTCTGCATTCTCGGGCAGTCTGTGTTCCGCCCCTCTCGCCCTACCTTTCTACCAAAGCCACTCGCCAAAACATTTGCAAATCCCTGGGGAATGTCGGGAAGTGACGGAACTGTGTCGCAGCTGGCCATCTGCGTACGCCGTAACATTTAATGGGGCTGCGTTCCAAAACACCTCTCCAAGAGTAGAGTAAAATAACACAGGATAAAACACGAGCAAATCTCCAGCAGAAATTGTTTTGAACAGGGCGTATTGCAAGACAAATTGCTGAACACAGAAATAATCGCAACACGTTTATACGGTAATATGCAAAAAAAAAAAAATGTAGGGGATTATGTAAGGCCTATATAAAAATTGCCGTCGAACCATCGCTGAATTGTAAAATGGCAGCCAATATATATATTTTTTCTCATTAACATTCTGTTTCGACAATAAACTCAATAATTCTGTAGACCTGCAGAAATAATGCGTTACATTTTTATCTCGAAAATAGTGTTTTAGCTACAAGCAAATTTATAAAGAGAAAATCGTGCAAAAAACATTTACACGTGTTTTTAAAATAAAACAACTACACCTTTATGTGTTGATACACTTAAAATGGCGTTATCATATACACTACAAAACATTTTCATTAAGGAGGACGGAGATGTTCTTGCTAAGTTACCATCCCCCAACTTCTAGTATCGTTGTACGTGAGTATCCATTCCATGTCATTTGAGAACAAGCGTTGAGGGAGATGTACTTCATAGTATAAGGGAGTATATGTAGGCGGAACTGTCTCCGGCTGAATGAATGCTATTGCTGTAATAACTTGAAAAAAAAAAATCCTTTTTTTTTTTTTTTGTTGTTGACTAATATAGCCTTTATAACATCGAAGATAGTTCGTCAGAGATCTCAGTTTCCTTTTCGGAGAAGTTTCTGATGGAAAAAACCTAAGCCAGCATTCTTTCTTAAAGTGTCAACTGACTCGCCGAACGCAAAACCTGCATGTTATTGGCTGTGGTTAAATAAGAAGTGTCTCAGTTTAAGTACAGCCATTTTGCTAGTGCGAAGTCTGGAGCAAAATCCAGAGCAGCCATCTGCCTTAGTTCCGCAGGTAGCTGTATTGTACGTTTACGGATGAAGTGCTTGGTTGNGGGGATAATTATGTTGAAGGGTTCCGTATTAGTTTTTGTAATACGTGGGGTTTGTTGAAAGAACAATTTTCGAGTCGTCTGAACTGCGTGTTATTTTCGAAGACAGACATACTAGGAACAAATTAAAGTACTGTCTATTCGTGGTTATTAATAAAATTTCTGAAGTCCTGTTTAAGACCTACTTCCGGGCTGCGCACTTGCTTATCCCTCCGCCATGCTAAGAAAAGAAAACATAAATATGTGCAGAACAATTACACGGTAAAAAATGTCCCGTATTTATGAGCTTGTCAAATAATTTTTTTATGCGTTATTGCGAAATATATTACCACCAGTTACCTGAAAACGTAAATATATGTTGATGAGAAACACTTACTTTACAAAAAAATATACCAAAATATTTTACGTAAGAACTGTTTCTCAATAGTTTTTGCAATCATGGTGCCTTTCTCTCTGTTTTAATTCATATTAGTATCAAATGAATATTATAATACATGGACAGTTTGTGAGCAAACGTTTATTTAAAAAAAAAANTTTAATTCATATTAGTATCAAATGAATATTATAATACATGGACAGTTTGTGAGCAAACGTTTATTTAAAAAAAAAATACTGTACTTAAATGTTAAAGTAAATATGATTTGCTTGTGATATATGATTCATTTTGAAAACAACNATACTGTACTTAAATGTTAAAGTAAATATGATTTGCTTGTGATATATGATTCATTTTGAAAACAACCAAACATGTTATTTATAGGATGAGTATTCGCATGCTGGATCCAGGAACCGTGGAAATGTCTTGAATGAAATACATTCATGGTATTATCACACTTTTCTAAAGCCATGCTTAAGGTATGAGACCAGTTTCTGACAACATACCCCTTCACTAGATACACACAAAAACATTACCATGTGATNTCATGCTTAAGGTATGAGACCAGTTTCTGACAACATACCCCTTCACTAGATACACACAAAAACATTACCATGTGATGTCTCTTTTTCAACTGTCAAATGCTTTGTTTACATTCTTCAGCTGTCAAAGCACTACTGATGCATAAAAAAAAATAATGCCGTATAAATGTTCACGAGTTTTGATTAGGTTGGTTTTATGACTTTTAACAGTGTCTATTAACAATGGTTCGATTGGTGACAATTTTACAGTTTATTAATATATCTGTTATTCGCGATATAGCGCATTACGCACATTACACGTTCATATTTTGACTTTTCTGTGTTTAACTGTTTGGCTGTGGGGTAAAACTGGACACGAGGTATTTAATCTCTCATTATTGACGTGGATTAGGATGCTTTGATGAAAGGCCAGTCATGAGCAAGAGTAAATATTAAAACAAACCAACATTGAAAATAGGAAACCGAGCACACAACTCATGCCGTTTGTTTTATCACGTAACCATAGCAACGGCAAACAAGATGGTGGCGAACATTGCATAAACAATCTCGTACATATACACTAATATTCCAACTTGTATTTCGCTCGTATTTTTTCAGCATGCAACGTTTTCACCAGGCTTTTTTCTCTTTCACTGAGTAATTTATCGGGGCTTGGCAAATATTTATTTGACTGAAACATTTAACCACGTTACATAATTGTGTTTCATATACCTAGAGGAAGTTATAAAGTTATGATGAACAGACGTGGCCTTTAAACAATTACTACAGATATGATCGTCGTCCACGGTTAAAAGTAAACTTCGTTCATCCAAAACTCGGCTTTGCACACTCAACCAACGTAAGGACTACGGAACAACGCGCATTCCATTAGAACCTCTCTTCATCCGTCCAACAAAAGTGAAACACGTCGTTGACATATTTTTACACCTGCACTGAAATAACACTTTGTCACAACTCTGTTACTTGACTACGTTGGTTGAAAGTATGTGAACAAAACATAACCTAATTTTATAAAGTATTTTTCGCAGGAAGAATGAGTAAACGCTCGATCAAGCTATTCGTCATTGTTGCCAGTTTTACCAACGTTCAAGTTTTAACCGTCCCACCATCACATCTGAATGCAAATAAGTTTTCGACCCATTAAATAAAATTTTAATTAATGCTCATAAACTCAGACACCATTATTTATGATATGAGTGTGAATTCAGATAAAATATAAAACAAACTTATCATTCGCCTTCTACGAGTGCCACGAAACAACCAATGCGGAGATCAACAAAGTTCTAAAGAAAAATAAACGACATTTGCTGTCACAAATTTTTCCTTCGTTTTTTGCGATGATTGGATCACAGAAAGATAAATATGTTTAATAACAAAGAAATATGTTTCTGTCAGTGCTACATGAAAATGTAAATATTTCAATAAGATATATTTTCTTTGCAAATAGGGTGCCAAAACTCAATTTAATAACATTTTACGTGTAAACTACTTCTTACCAGCTGTTGTCAACGCAGCACTGGACTCACTGTTTTTAATTCGTTTTGCTTATGAATTCAATATTATAATTTATGGAAGATATATAAGTAAAGGTTAGATTTCATCAAAAATAAAATACTTATATGCCAATAACACTATTAAATGTATTTTGTATATGTTTTATTTAAAACACAGGCATACGTGTTAAAACCGGTGAAATTTTTCAAAGCTTTGTTTCAAAAAGTGTGTTTAGAATGAAACTTCGTGGGAAAACGCGAATCTCAACCTCTATGCAATGAAGTTGAAGCACCAGACAATAGAGTGTATAAATGATCACCTCCCATATAAAAACAAAGCATTCGTCATACAACATATTACACTGACTTATATGTAGGCCCTATACGAGAAGAGAAAGAAGAGGCTTACGGTGGTGTACTCATTCGACCATATGCCTTGCACCACCGTGAACCAGGTTCGATTCCCGGTGGAGTCAAACCAATATTTCCTCATCTGGGAAACGTGGCGGACGTTGTGGCTGTCCGATGGATTTTCTCGGGGTTCTTTCGTTTCCTCCGCCGTTGCATTCCGTCCCTGCTCCATCTCCTTCTCATTTTAACCTAATCGGCGTTGAAGACCGTGGTTGTTAAATGCCGTCCAAATGTATATCTCACTCGTGGGTGTGTGTGTGTGTGTGTGTGTGAGAGAGAGAGAGAGAGAGAGAGAGAGAGGGAATGAGCACATTTTTCTAAGTCGATCAATTGAAGTAAACCTTCCTATTTTTTTTTATATTTAGCCTCAAATGATTGGTTTACCTTTCGTTATTCACGAAAATCAGGCCTGTATAAACGTCACTCAGACAATAGGCCCAGATAGTTTATTTGCCTTGCTGTTTTGGGACACCGTCAAGGCTACGTCAAACATTTAGTGAGATTGTTTAAGCGATCTCGAAACGTAAAGTTTACTCTGAGAGTAACATTTTGGATCGCCGCCCAGGTTGTGGTGGTAACATCTAACGGTCCCCGACTACCCGGAGAAAGAGAGACATACCAGATTTTTAATGAGTGATATTTAGAGACACTGGAAAATTACGAACAGTTTTGAACGAACATATTGTAAAAACACTCTAGCTAGTTTATCCTATTACTTATTTTACTCGCCTCCCATCAAGGCGAGCCGGGTTCGATTCCCAGGGTGAAAAAAAAAGGGGGAAGGGGAGGTCGCTCCCGGATTTTCGCATGTGGGAATTGTGCCGTACGATGCCGCTGGCCAGCGAGTTTTCTCGGGGATCTTCCTTTTCTCCCGCCCTTTAATTCCGGCGCTGCTCAATGCTCACCTCGCTTCACCCTCCTCGGTTCTCAAAGCCTCGATGTTGAGAGCAGCCCAAATCTCTTCACCCACTCGCCCAATGAAATTGTATAGCAGCTTCATACATACATGAGAGCCAATAAGGAAAGGAAACGTTCAGACATGTGTACAGTACGTTGCATACTAGCAAACTATCTCTAACGATGACTTGAACGTTTCAGTCATGAATCCCATGACATGTGTTTTCATTCTTTGATAAACCTCTTCGGGCGAATACGGGTAGAGTTCCGTAGAAAAACTTGGATTTCAAAGACGCAACAACGCACTTCCAGATAGGCGACTGCCTCGACCCATTCGACAATGTGTAGGCCTACATGATAGTGAATTTGCTGCTCAAGTATGATGGTGCTGGAACACCGTACATGCAGCATAAATACAAGCGCAGGAAATGGTACGTCCTAACACGGGGATAGATCGACGAGAGAGCTGAGGCTTACCTGGTTGGTGACTCGTTAGACGTAAGTCGTCGTGGACGTTGGAGCGTATGCGGGTGCGTGGCTTGGCAAGCTAGCGCAGACTGTCGGCGTGGAGGCTCGAGGCTGCCCCTACCCCTAATCCTTTCGATGTTCACCTCCTTCCAACGTATATGGATGGCGTCTAGCAACCGTCCAACGCTACTTTCGACGTCATCAAGATTTGAATCTTACTGGACTCATACCACAACGAAATTTTTTGGGATGTTCCAAAATACCCTGGTCAACGTATTTCCCGACTTTATAGTCTTGGGAGAGAATGGATAGGGACCTCATGATGAGAATATTATAACTTGGCAGAAGACATATCCTGCCATGTTTGACGGGGGCATTTTATAGGGCATGTATAGGGAAAATTTTAAGATAATTATTTTTATATCCTGTAATTTTGCAATGTTATAATATTTGGGCTAAGTGTGTATTGCTATGGGAACCCATTATTAAATGTATCTTGATGAAGTTTTCATAACAAACATTATAATTGTAACGTATTTTAAAGCCTGTTTGGATATTTGTATTTTTATAATGCTTGTATTTTTTAATATGAGCAGTTAATGAGAAAAAAAAAGTTCGGAGATAAAGGAAAAGCAAACTAACAGTTTGATGAATAATTTCTCATAATTTTGGGGGTTAATTGTCTTGTATTCCGATTCTTATCAGGCGATGGTTGAAATTGCGCAATTTATTGCGACTATGTTATATGTCTGTAGTTAGCTATTTAAACTCTGCTGCTTGAAGCTTTTTGTAAATGAGTGGAATGGAAGGAAGGGGAGTTGAAGGTCACTGTCATGGAGTGGTGGGGTTTCCTGCGGGTGCTCCCACTCTGTGAAACAGGGTTACCATATACGTCCAGCACTGTACACATTAGGACCTATAGTCTATTAGCGGTTTCTTCATTCTTTTTTAACCAAACCTTGGAAAAATCTCATTTATGACGTGTTTGCTTGTTTTCTAAACATGCAATGTATCACAAGCGTGTTATACTTGTGTTAATGAAAAAGCATCTTACTTTTGGTTAAATTGAACTTTTACTAGTAATTTATTTCATTTATAATTAATTATAAACTAAAAGAGGGAGAAAATAGGTGTGTTGGTAATACCTAGTAGGAAATAGTCCCCGTGCAAAATATTATAAAACTTATTGCGCGCGAATGCTGTGTGTTGTTCGTGTCATGTGTTTTCCCAGACTTAGTTACGCCTTGTCTCCATGAAGCGGAGGAATATCCTGAAAATAAAACTTCAGCAGAGTGGGAATGGCTGACACTTGTGTCCACGCCAACCTCCGTACTTTGCCCACAAAATAAACTTCTGAAATATGATATAAAATTGACATTCACGCTGCACGTGGTATTTAACTTCAGTTTTCGTAATCTGGCACTTAAGATACAAACCTTCTTATTTTCCTAGTATTTTCTAATCCATGTAGATCATTGATGCTACTTTTTAAAAATAGTGGCTCATTAAGTTAATTCTCGAAACACTAAGTAAGGCAATTATTAATTATTAAAACTGTTTATTTTAAAGAGGACTCGACCCCTACTTATTTGTTGTTTCGCTCAGACTATTGTTAGATGTTGCTAAAGCGTGGTTTGCAAATGGTTTGTGTCATTATCACTCATTACCGAACATAGTGTTTGCGAAATGAAGCAAGTATTGCGCCAATAAATTTACAGCGCTTAAATAAGATATTATTCGGTTGCAATCCCTGAAGTCACAGATGCGTATTGAACTACGTTAAGTCAGGCGATGGGATCTGTTTCAAATTAGTTGAGCATGCCATTTTCGGAGTAGCTATTAACTACAGTTAGGGTCATCGAAATTCTGCGAAAATATTTTCGCACGTGCTAGATTTCAATACTCTACGGGCGTACCGGCAGTTTTCTTTTGATTATCGGCGGCGTTTGTTTGTGTGAAGATATGCTCCTACTTGACTGGTCAATCAAAATTAAGCCACTTCCATGCTGTACGTCTGTGATTCGCGCGCAGATACCTAGGATGTTGAGCACGAAAACCTTCCTATCACTAGATCTGAGCTAAAGTGTTATGAAATACGACTAGTCGTGAAATATTTTCCAGAGAATCGGGTGCCCTTAGCTACGACTCTGTTCAGTGATCATGGCGTATACTTTTTAACAGACTCATTCAACACGCACATACGTAAGTGATATTTAGCGAAAAGATTTCGATACAAGATACAGTCCAAAGCAATGTAGGGTCGTCCAGCTTCTTTGATTGGGTAAAAAAATGTTCTGGCCCGTGTTAACCGTTTGCGCACGAATCACGAAGGTTCAGTGCCGGAGTTACTTAGTCCTGAGTGGCTCGGTCAAAGACGGACACGGCACCAGCAGCCAGTGGAGGTATAACAACAGATGAGGTGTGTATGTAGTATTGAAGTCTACTTTGTGCTCCGATTTTTACGCGAAAAGTCACTGGCTCTAACTACAACTTATTCGATCGGAGTTTAAAAGCAACCCGCGTACACTTAATCACGAAGAGTAAAATTTCGAAACAGACAATAAAGTAGCGTTTTCTGTAGAACATGGCGGTGACGGGAATTTGAAAATAATCTCAGAACCAGTGGAGGGTCTTTTCTGCACCGTAAACGGCAGCTTTTTATGAAAACCGCCGTATCAGGAGAGATGTCCTGGTATTCACTAGTGAGTGTGTCCGCTGAAGAGTTCAGTGTTTGACTTCGTGCATTGTTTGCTCGTGGGTCTTCTCGGAGAGGTCCTTCCAGAGAGTACATCGGTCAACATCACTGTTTGATCAACAAGTGCCTCAACTACCTCGTCTTCAACAGGGGTTTTTTATCAGAGACTTTCAGAGGCCAGTCTTTACACGGCGTAAACCAAAATCATTTGCATGCACATGCCAACGACAATGTATCATTATTATTAACCTATATTCTTCGGTCTTCTGTTGATAATGATGAACTGAAAAATATTAGTGTAAAAGGGGCCACGGTGGCTGAGTGGTTAGTCTGCTCGCCTCCCACCAAGGCGATCCGGGATCAATACCCGGCCAGGTCACTCCGGATTTTCGCGTGTGGGAATCGAGCCGGGCAATGCCATTGGTCGTCGGGTCTTCTCGATGATCTCCCGTTTCTCCCATCCTTTCATTCCGGCGCTGCTCTATACTCACCTCAATCGCCCTCATCGGCTCTCAAGACCGCGATGTTAAGAGCCGTCCAAATCTCTTCATTCACTCACTAGTGTAAAAATACAAACTATGAATATTAATAGCTAGGGACAGTCGATCTTCGCGAAAAGATTTCACGGCCAGTTGTATTTCATTTCCACTTTAGCTCAGATCCACTTTTGTGAATGGATGATCTAGGTGTTACGCGTCTTAGGTGTCTGCCCACGAATCACAGACGTGCAGTATCGCGGTAACCTAATTCTGATTGGCCAGTCAAGTAAGAAAACGTCTCCTCACAAATAAAACAGTAGGTATGCCCGTAGGGTATTAAAACCTAGCATGAGCGGAAATTATTTCGCGAAATTTGGATGTCCATATTAATAACCACTGTTGAAAGTTTCTTTAGTGCTGTGAACGGAATGATGTCTCCACTGAGAAAAAAACGTACAGGATAGTTTAATGGATCATTGCATAAGTATTTATATAGAATAAGATGAGATGTGAACTAAAGAATTCTTATCAGAATTCTGATGAGTTGCGCCTCAAAAAGCCAAAGATAAATATGCCTTCTTTGGGTGTGGACAAAATAATCAACATATAATTACACTCCTTAAGCATATAACCTTACGGTATATATTTCTTTTAACGTAACATTTTTGTTAATTTGTATTTTTCGGACGTAAACATTTTATTCCCTCCCCCCCCCTTCCCCATTCCAATTAGCAAACACTTTTCTAAAGAACACTGACTTCAAGTCGCGACAAGGTCGTGCTGTGGAACTACACTCATTCGTACAGCAAATTAAATTAACCAATATTTGAATGGACATCCTTCTTGGCGAGATATTTTTTTAGGTGAAATGGAGCATAACTTACTGAAATGACCTACGTGTACGGTCCAGTCACAGAGTAGATAAAAGTATACGGAGGTGAAACAGCCGCTTAAACCGCGAACCCAAGCCACATACGCCAGCAAAATGGCTTTACTGGGCAGCAACACGGTGGAACGTCATTGGCCATTCAGCGCTTGTAGACTTACTTGACAGGCGGCAACCCGCGTGCGGCCCTATCCAGTTAAAGGCTCGTTCATAGTTGACATGACGTTAACATAACATACGCGTTGCAAAGGAAAGTGAATACTTCAGTTTTAACCAGCTTGAGGCATGGTATAGCCGGCGTAACTTCACGTTGCCTGGCGTCAAGATGGCCGTCTTCCATTTTCTTATGGAAAGATTATAATGTCTGCAATTCAGAGTAACTTCTGTCATCAAACGAGGTCCGAGTACATGAAAGAAGATTGTGAAATGACTCTACCTGTGGCACGAATAGTTCCTCCCGCAATAAACGGAATTTTGTCTACAGTTTTTGCTTGTAATTTAGCAAGAATTCAATCATGTGGAAATACGAGAGCATTTACAACAGTTACCTTACGTTTCGTTCTCCCTAAATCCCGTTCAAATTAAAAAAATAAGTAATATTCAAAATTAGTATAGATCAGTACAGCTAACCCAAGGATATCAAAATTTCCATACCGGAAAAAATAATTACCTATTCTTATACTTAACTCGTGATTGGCAACATAAAAGTTCTCCTCTTTATGATAACGCCTATTGTGTACGGCTTACTTAATATCTAAGGTACTTATGTTGTGTTGATTCAAGCGACATCAAACATGGATGAGTCTTAACGCACTCATCTTACCTAACGGGGTGGACGTAGCCAGCCATTAACACAGCTCACATCTTTGTCAGGGAAGAGCTATTAACAACTGAAATAGCTTTTTGATGTTTCGACCTGAACTATCAGTACGACTAGTTATTATTTTTAATCTAGACTGTTGCCAAATGTTCCGGAATCCTCGTGAATAAGAGGGTATCCGTTGCCTTTGCTCTTATGATGGGATTACGATCACCTTATCTATCACTTAACATGAACATGCCATACTTTCACGTGTACGCAAATCGTGTTAATTTCCAGTTACGATGCACCAATCACACTCAGAATATCTAATAGCATGGGCGAGAAACGGGTTTCATTGGTAACTGCTGCCACCTGTGCCAGAAAATCGCCTCACCAGCAAGCAATATGGCGGAACATCTTACGCCAGTCATCGCTGGGAGAATAGCTGTATAGGCAAGGTCTGTTCACGGTAATCTGAGCACTTTTCAAAGTCATGTGGAAGATATACTTTTCTCCTCATTTGGTATATCCTTCTGCAGCGGGCATAATGACTTCATTGATGCGCAATTCGAGTGAGAATGTGAAATTGTTAGGAATCTAAATGTGATGCTATAGTCCATTCACGGTTACTTCCAACTTTTCTGAAGCCCTGCTAAAGTTATACTTCCAGGATATTCCTCCGTCTCACGCAAAAATAGCTCATCCAAGTAGAAAATTACACCAAAGGGACAACGCACCGCATTCATGTGCACTCAGTATAATAAAATTGTGCGTAAGAACTATTTCTTAATAGACGTTACCTACACACCTATTTTCTCCCTATTTATATTCACATTAATTTCAAATTAAATGTTATTATTTATAGACGGAATAAATGTAAAAGTTTAATTAAACAAAAACAAATACTTACTTTTATGTTAACAGAAGTATAAAACGATTTTTATGCGTGAAATATATAGGGAACAACTAAACACGTCATACGTGAGGTGATTTTTCAAAGTTTCGCTTCAAAAAGTGGGCAGAAATCGCGAATAGACTATAACATGCCATTTCGTACTCTAGTATGTATGTTGAAAAACACTCAAACTTGATTTGTTATAATTTTAAACATTACACTAGTGGTACAACGTCGAAACATCAAACTAGTTTACTAAATTCGCTACCAACTTAACTGCGAGCCTACAAGCCAGTGCGTGCACAGTAGTGTACACGTAGTTAACGGCCGGTGTTTTATTTTTCGAAGGTTGAGTTTAAAAGTAATCACTTTACCGTGAACAGCCTTGAACTAGTCGGCAGTACAACTAATAACGAATGTTTCGTGGTATGTAATAGCCTGTCAGACGCAAAACCCGTTCCTGAAGTCTCGTGAAGCAAGTCATTACTGAGTAAACTTCAATATCCGTGTATATTCTGTGGCGCAAACGAAGGTCGCTAATTTAGTAAGGCAAGGGAAGAGTTAGGTGGAGCAGCGTGGGGCTTCTAACATTCACCACCAAAAGTTTTGTTAGGTGTTTTACATTATATAATATTTATAAATCTATCTATATATATATATATATATATATCGCAGGGAGATGATAAAACCGGAGATTTGATCAAATCCCTAAGATAGATGATCAATTCACGGAAAATGTTAAAATGACAACTCTGTGGGATGATTTCCCTAAAGAAAGTAACTGATTTGATCAAGTCCCTTAACTGTTTCAGTGAAAATATTAAATAAAGAAGTCAGGACTTGCCCAAAGCGTAACCATAAATAACGCACCGTGGCCGAGCCCCAGTGCCAGCAGGAAGGTTCACTACTGGTGTTATGGTCATTTCAAGGCTCGCCGGCAATTTTTTATAGGTAATGAGGCTACCAGCTTCAAGTATAACATTTTTTCACTAAAACATATACTTCTTTCAATTAATTTCACAGAAATGAATAGAACCAAAATGTTTATGCCACAGCAACGCGTGGCCGGATAAGCAAGTAGTTATTAAAAAAAAAAATAATGTTACCCTAGGTTATCTGTGCAGATATTTTTTCATGCAGTTACCCGAGAAAACGTGTTGTTCAGATTTAATAAACAGACACGGACAAAGATAATCGTCACGTTTATCATAGCTGTTATTAGATAACAAGATACGCTTCTCTCTTTATCGATCTATGTCTTGTGCATTTGCGTGGTTACTGATGAAATGCTCTGCAAAGGAAGTTCGCATACATTTTCATAAATGCCCTATAACTTTCTGCCTTGCACCGTACTACGAATCACTTCTGATGAGAAACGTATTGCGATGTGTCTGTGCTAGTGTGCCGCTCATTTCAACAAAAATCAGAATATGCCCCTACGTGTAAATAAATTACACTTCATTTGTTCTCCTACCGAGGTGAACCGGGTTAGATTCACGGTAGGGCTGCTAGATGATTTTCGCACGTAGGAATCGTGCCGGACGATGCCGCTGGCCGCAGGTTTTCACGGGGGTCTCCCGTTTCCCCCCACCTTTGCATTCCAGCGCTGCTCCATTTCCATTTCGTTTCACTCTCATTAGCTCTCAAGACGTCGTTGTTAATAGCCACCCAAATCTCTCTATTCCACTTCTTTTGTTAAAGACACAAGCTCATTGGATGTTAAGGTTTAACTAATAAATTAGCGCCCTCGAAACACTTCCACACGAAAGATAGCATCACATGTCTAGGTCACGTGATACAGCAATAACGTTCGCATGTGATATACACTAGCTAAACCTTGACAAGATTTATATTATGGTAATGTTATTTTTTTTCCTTTACGTCCTGCTAATGTAATAAGATTAAATGAAATACAAACACGAAGCTTGATTAGGCTCACGTGAAATTCGTTTTGTTTACGAGAAGCCATCGTTATTCCTGCTTTGTTACAATGTGACTGTACAACGCAAAACTCGCCATTATTTTTACGTAAATCTTCCGAATTGAATATTTTTTAATGGCCCGCGTCAGGACGCTTGTACCTCAATTTCGGTGGTTTCCAACAAATCGAAGCACGTTTTATATAAATCGTCTGACGTCAAGGGAAACGCTACAAACCCTTCCTGGAAAACTGTTTCAGACAATGTCGTTCGTTCCGCAGCGTAATCTACTCATTTATCTGTAAATGCAATTCATTATGTTTTTTTCTCCACTTCCTCCACATCATTTGGATTTCTGTCTGAAAATATATCGTAGACACGCGATTCGCATGACGTTTCACAAGATTGCGACCTCATTTCACGTCGAGAAGAGAATTAGTTTTTGTGAGCGTCTCTGGGGAAAAAAATAAATAAATAAATACACGGCAGGACAGAATGTCCGTGACACGCACTAGTTTTCCATCCTTGGCTGCTTGAATACATAATCTGACCGACCATTAGCCGTGACCTGGAACCAGAACTGATGCTGTGTTGACCAGTCCCATCTGGAGTCGTGAACCGTGGCATGCGAGAAAGACTCGCAAACGACAGATCGACGAAGATGCAGCTGGTAGGGCTTAGTCACGAACCCTACGGTTGTTAGAAGACGATAACATCTTTACTGTTCTAACGCCTTCTTAGTTACCGGGATCTTGACCCAATAGCCTGAATCGCACGCTATCTGTCGGGTTTGAAGCCATTCAGATGCCAAGTCAGGGACAACTCCTCAAAAAGAACCTGACCTCCGTTGGAGTATAATTTGCCGGAGGGGCATTTTTTCCTACCTTAATCTAAGTGTTAAATGTACGTGCGTGGTAGGGATGGGAGCCTAGTGCGTCTCAGGGATGAGCCCCATACGCCTACAAAGAGAGGGATTGGGTAGCCATAGCCGCCATTCGGGCCATGACTACCTCCCTGAGTGTAGCTACAGTTAACCCTTAACTAAGAAGAGATTGGGAATACCGGCATACACTCCGTAGAAACCTCCCGACAAAACAAATCATCAACCTGTCATGCATTAATATAAATGCAAAGGGAAAATAAGTTTAGTAACCATGCTTTTGATTAGTGGGAAGTGAAAAGCTGGGAGGGGGGGCATTATTTGCACCATTTAT
>NQII01003521.1:0-53416 GCA_002778355.1 Clitarchus hookeri | reverse complement strand
CCCTGCTGGGGGGGGGGGGAATGACGCACTTAGGCCAGTCTCCCAGGAATCCCTAGCGCATTCCTGGAAATTTCTCTTTGAAGGGCTTGACAGCAAAGGGCTGACATACACTCAATCAGCGCAGGCATCATCAGGTAGCAAAACAGTTGACCAGAACAGTCGTACGCCTTTAATGCACTGAGAGGAAGGTTTGTCACGGACAACAAAATACTTGCTTGAATAGGGAAATGTATTTATTTTGTTGCCCCATTAAAATATTTCTTTGAGTAAAAAAAACTTGAAAAGCAATCAAATTAATTTCTTCCAGCTAACAAAATACGCGCTTGAATAAACAAAACCTCAGTATTGGCCCCAAAATAATTAGACTGTCGACAAAATATATAGTTTAATCAATTGTATATATTTGTATTGCCACTCGTTTGATTGCCTTGCTTCAAAAATACAGTTCGAGAGATTTTTTTTTAATTTTGTGACGCCTGGGATAGTAACAGTGTTTGTTAGTGTATTTATTAAGGTTTAATAATGGTATAAAATTTTTAATAATACAAATCTAATAGGAAACAAAAAAGTAAAGTTTTAAAAGTTTAAAAGTATATTTACGCCACTGTCCACTATTTGAAATGTATACAGGCTGTATCTAAATTCAACCAACAAACTTCGGCTGCAGGTAATACACGAAAAAAGAAGTTGAAAATATAAAAACGACCTATGACCTAAATCGACTCCCAAGGGCGGTACACGTCTTTGAAGTTGGTTCTGACGCACCAGATTATTACAGATGTCGGAGGAAATATGTAAGATGGAGCACTGCGTTTCTGGATAATATGTAAGTGTAAAACTATCTACAAACACTACAAAACCTGTCGCTGTCAACAAATTAATTCACTTAAATAATAATGGGTACCACTCTTATTGCGAGCCATTCGACATGACGCGGTAGCATATGTGGGATCTTTTTGATGGAATGTAAATCCGCATGTTCCAATTGACGAAAAAGGTTGCCACGTGTAATCACCCTAACCCCCTCTGTTTTCGAGTAATGCGAGTTTGAAATTTAAAAATAATTATTTTCAAAACATGGCAGACGGGCAACACTCACAACATCCAATTGCAAATGGTTGCGAATATCAAAGGGACAAGACAACAGAGAGAGGATTGAGACATTCAGACGTATGAGGTAACAAATGCATGGTGGTGGTTTATCGGTATTTTATTTTCAAGCTGTAGCAATAAGAGGATGCTAGGTAAATTCACCTCGTCATTTATTGCTTAATGACCTGCAATACTGTGTTATAAACGTGTCTCAGATGAGGTGCTCGAACTGTCGGCCTCCAACCTCGGTGCAGAGTGTACATCGACGATGCCACGATTGCCGGACATGTGGTTCCTATAATTTCGACAGCAGCATGTATTCTTGCCACGATATCCTCCAGAGACGCTATTGGAGTCTCGTACACCGAACACTTCATAGCACCCTACGAGTAAAGGTCAAGCGCTATAAATTCTAGGGACCTCGTAGGCCATAACCTTGGCCCACCGCAGCCTATCAATTTACATGGAAACATTGTGTCAAGGTACTCAAGAACACGTGCATCATAGTGCGGTGGTGCACCGTCATGCTGCAGCCCCATTTCTTGTCGAATCCCAAGTGGAACATCTTTCAGCAACTCTGGAAAAACCTGTTCCAAAACTACGGGGAGCCGGTCAGCATTTAAGCGAGCGGGCAACATGTATTGCCCAATTAAAATATCACCTACAATACCACACCATACGTTAACGTCAAATTGCTCCTGGTAATTGCGGATGAAAGGCGAACGAGTGTTCGCCTCCACCCAAACGTGACTGTTACGAGACGTCAACAAGCATTTTATTGTGAATCGCGTTTCGTCGGCAAACAACACGACACTTGGGAAATGTGGCTCTAGTGCACATCGCTGTAAACACCCCTGCACGAACTGTAAACGTTGTGGGTAGTCTTCAGACTTCAAACGGTGCACTTTCTGTCTGCTATATGGATGTAGCAGCTGTTCTTACACAACTCTCAAAGCATTCGTGTGTCCAGTGCGGACCGCACGCGCTACTTGACGGTTGCTGGTAGATGGCAATCATGGAACCTCCGCAACACCTCCACCTCAAAGTGAGGTGTTCGCACCGACCTTGGACGGCCGGCATTACGCCTGCACACCTGTAACATGTACGGTATTGGGACAGGTACGCTCGGTTCCACAGTGTAAAATGATTGCTGTGAAGTCACGTAAACACACTCCGTGACACTTTTACTCGTCGTAAATGTACCCTGTTCGCGAAGCCTCCTATCAATGGATGTGAACGTTGAATGGTGTGTCCCACGTCTGTTGAGATACCCTTCCCTGTACATGCGTGCTGCAGCTCTACTGTCGCACTGCGCAGCCCCATACACAAGGTGAATGTCAGCCATTTCAGGCCTCTGTTCCACTCCGCTAAACACTAGTACGATGGTTTCGGCTGAGTAAACGACCGAACACATCACAGGACACATAAGCCAAAGACTCTCCACTAGACGATGGTGTGTGTTGTGTGGCGGCCTGCATGGTAGACCGTTATGTCAGTCAATTAATCATCCACGTAACTGTATGACGCCATCCCTCACGCAACTGTGTTGTGATACCTGCATACAAACGGTGTTTCCCCGCACCAGCCTCGTATACGTGTTGGCCACGATAACCATTTCACAAAGTCGATTTACAACGTACACCTCATCAATGATCACAACATTCACAAGTCGATTCGTACACAGAAGAGACATTTGGTAACTGTGGTATGGACATTGATGTTGTCATACAACTATCGATTACTACTGTTAACGCTACATTATTGCACGCATTACGGTGGTGTCCTCTACTCATGCTTGATACGACACAATTCATTCCGCACACACACACTGTATGCCACACTTTTATATGAATCTGTCGGATGGAAAAATACCACAGCCTGTCAGCATTTGATTTGGCATTCGAACAACGTAATATTAAAATGAGCTGACGAATATGACGGTCTATAAACAGCTCATTACTGGGTTATCAGGTAAATTGACACTCAATTTAGCTCGTTATGATAACGAAGATTGACAGCTTTCAAGTAAATTGGAGAGATAAGTGCGGGATGACTGCCAATGTGACATTTTTTCTTACATACCCATTCAGTGCCTATCGTAGGCTTGCGTAAGGAGGGGAGGAGGTGGTGCATAGAGTGCAGCTGCATCCCCATTGCATAATGTCACTAGGAAAAAAAATAATTTTGCCAACATCTTATTTTCACTAGGCAGTCTGCGTGTCTGAAATGAACACGGAATTAAACATATCTTCAGTAGAGCATAAACTATTTATAATGGAATATGTTTAAAATATTCTTAAATTTTATTTAAATCTAGTAAATATGTATCTTCATTTTACTATTAGTAACCATCCCCCCACCCCTTTACCATAATTGCATTACACTGCGCACGCTTATGGTGCATAACGCATAGTGAATTCTCAAATATCTTTGAGCTGTAAGATTAACTCAAATTGTCGGGGTATCACCACATCAACTGAAGACAGATGATTGTTCTTTGAACGGCAAAACAATTTGCAATCCACGAGAATTTAACGCTTTCCTCTACGTACAATTACGGAAGTCCACACGGTGCAACAGGAAATGGAAATATTTTCTATTAATTGGTTAATCGTTCCAGGATAAGTAGCGTTTTACCCACGGAGAGGAAACTCTCTCGATATACGTAGACAAACAAGTCCCTTTCTCGTTTTTTATGGTCCGAAGCCACTAGTGTCTTGAGTGGCGGGTGGTGAGTGGTTGATGGTTTGCTGCTGGTGTTTGTTCTTCGCTGTACCTCATTGTAAAAAAAAAAAGCCTGTATTTGTTATAAAAAATTTCTAGGGAACAAGTTGCCAAAACGTTTCTTTTAACACTATAGAGCTGAAGTATTGTACATTTAAAACTATAGGCTGTTCACGGTAAACTTAGCACTGTTGGAATCCCTGCTTAAGATCTACTTGTATGCACGTTGTGTATTCTATCGCCTTATGTAAAACTAACGTTGCCATGGGCCTCATTACTTTATGCATGCGTCGGTAAAGTAAAACTATGAAATTATTAAAAATGTAAATATTTTACAAATGTACTCATGTTTACACTTCGATGCATTAAAAAAACATAAAACGAAATAAATAATTTAAGTTATCGCAAATATTTTTATTCGGTGTTAAGATATGTAACTACTTTCCCTCCATCGTCACCAATTTTACTTGGCACATTTTCATCAATGTGCCAGTTAAAACATAATATGCAGGCAGGGGTAGTGACTTTCTTCCAAGGTTGATTTCAAAAGTGCTCACTTTATCGCGATCAGCCTTTAATTACCGCAGACAACATACAAAATTGATTATGCAGCACAAAGTTTATAATAAACGTGAAGTCTACGAAAATTGCTTGTTAAACAATAACATTAGTTTTACACAGTCCATACTGAGGATTTCTGAAGTTAGCTCTAATTTATTTGTTGCTGAACACAAATCTTACAGCCCACTGATTATGATAACTGGAGTTCCGAATATTTTGTATTTTCGCTACTGCCACAGCGCGAACGAAGCCTTCGCGCAGGACGGTTCATGTTTCGATCACACCGTCGCTTTCTGTTTGTTATTGGCTCACAGTTACGTAGGGTTTGTTTAAGGTGGCCCGCCTGGTTGAAGGAATGTTGCACGTCTGAAGCCTAAAAGCGTGGGAGCGCTAGGGGCGACCGAGACATGCGCATCAACTCTCTCATCGCCTCTACGCGCAAAGCACTGAACTGGCTTTCAATCTTGCCGTCGATATCGCGCCTCTAGGAGACTTTCAGCGGAGACCCTAACATTTCATGACGTAGGGCCTAATAATAAAAATAAAGTTTTGATGTTCGTCCCTATTCTTTTTTTGATGTTTTGTACCGGAATGTTCATACCTAAAAATTACTGGGCTGAAAACACTCGCTTGAGCCATTTTCGCTTTCACAAAAACGTTCTTTAGAGAGAAATGGAGGAACTGGAAAACGTATACAGACGCGTAACGTTTCTCAAATGCTATTCGTAAGTAGACCTAACTCAGGCACGTTGGGCGATTTTTTAATAAAACGTTTTTCCGCTGGAGCTGTGCACACCGTTCAGTGGCCTACCCAGGCGAGCATCTTAAAGAACCGTGCTCCAGTCATACTGCTAGAACAAATAAGTAAATTCTTGTCGTCTACCCAGCCACCGAATAAATTCAGGACGCTAGTGATAAATAACAAAGTACTCTGTCAGCTTAAATACAGCAGGCATAAAAAAATAATTTTAAACTCTTGAAGCCATAAATTAAATTCGCTCTGGAAGGGTTAAAAAATTGCGAGTATAGATGCCTTAAAGCAATTTATTTGCACTCCAGCCCTTTGGCATTAAAATGCTATTTTAATAAAGGTTTGATTTGTTATACCATTGCGCATATTCCAAATGAGTTTGTCCCGTCTCTGTTACAAGTAGTACGACACAGCTGTTCCACATTTGTTTTCACCTGATATCACCGCTGACTATGTTCGTGACATGGCTTCAGAAACCGCATTCTGAAGGGAAGGAGTTGAGCTGATGTGTGGTACACTTTCAGTTGCAAACATTCAATTTTACATATAGCAAATTAAAACTAGAAATATTTTTGTCCCGCCAGGATTAATCTATAACCAGTTTTAATAAC
The DNA here is from genome assembly GCA_002778355.1 of Clitarchus hookeri. NCBI lineage: Eukaryota > Metazoa > Arthropoda > Insecta > Phasmatodea > Phasmatidae > Clitarchus > Clitarchus hookeri. The sequence goes on along the minus strand of NQII01003521.1, from coordinate 47,677 downwards.
GGTACCTATTTCTTTTCAATGTATATTTTGATCTTTAAAAAACCAATGTTAACATTTTGTGCAATGAATTGACTTTTTATTTAGTGAAGGTTTAAACCACCAGGAGCTATGCTGTTACATGCAAGTTCCGTGCGTACTTTCCACTGAGACAAGCAAGGCCAGATCTATATTGTATACGCCTTGCCACAGGAGACTATATTTGTTTGGTGTTTAGTGGCTTCATCGTGCTGTCTGCAGTTTGAAATGCATTGTTTCCAGTTGAGCAAATAACGTGCAGCATTAGAGACTAGAGATAAATCTAGTTGTTCGTATGTAATGTCAGCGACCGAGAAGCCTTATCAGCGTAACTTGTTCAGCAGTTTCTTGTGATAACGGCGTAGCAGGCCACGAAGTAATGTCTGCACGAGACTTCGGGACGACATCTAGAAACTGCTTCGAACGACTACGCGGGTCTAATTACGCAATACAAACTTTTCTTGAAATCGTTAATCTTTTGCGTCCTGGGTGAATGTCTACCCTTGGCAATAAGCCCCAGTCAACACATCGGGGAAACAAAATCCATTTTTATCAAGAAATAACTAGTTCTTCAAGTTTTTTTTGCCCTGATTGATATAAAACATACGTCGGAGTCATTGCATGGACTGTAGAAAACTGACACCTGCTGGTTCCGCAGGTCGTAGACCAGACCAGACTGTTTGACTTACATGACTCAACAACCTGGACTTAAAAACACTTTTTCATACTCCCTGGAATTATCTGAACCAATAAGAAACCTCCAAAAAACAGGTGGAGCAAATCAGGAACAACCCGGTACGCTAGAGCCTCAGCGTAGGTAAGCACACAAAGACGAAATTGCGCAGCGGTTGGGAACGGACTTGGCGTCTGATTATGTACCGCGTGCTGCGATAGATTCCCTTCTGGCTGGGCTGCTGGCTGGGCTTCTGGCTGGGCTGCTGACTGGTAAGTTACGTTACCAGATACTAACTGGCAAACATCGTTACGACGTGTTGATGGCTGGCGCGGACATTTTCCTGGCACGTGCGGCTGGACATCGCGGTAAAAGATGCTGTTTCAACTCTGCATTCTTTAGTATTCTGTGCCCAGGCTTCTTCAAGAAGCTATGATTAGAGACACCCGATTTTCGGCAAAAAGATTTCACGCTCAGTTGAATTTCATAACATTTTAGCTCAGATCGGTGTTACACGTCTCAGGTGTCTGCGCGCGAATCACAGACCTACAGCATTGAAGTTACCTAACTTTGATTGGCCAGTAAAGTAGGAAAATGTCTTCTCACAAAGACGCGCCACCAATAAACAAAAGAAAACTGCTGGTACGCTCGTAGTCTTTCGAAATTTAGCATTTGCGGAAATTTTTTTCGCCAAATTCGGGTGTCCGTAACTATGATGCAATTGCAGGGGAAAATTAAACGCGCACGTGTTTCAAGTCAAGCGTGTTCATACAATGCGGAGTCAAGAAATAGTTTGTATCTGTAGCTAAGCAAGTACTCCAGGATTTTTTTTATTTATTGATTTCAATAGTTTTAAATAAATCGTAAAACAAAACAAAATTCTGAATTCTTGTCTATGTTCAGAATATTCACAAAAAACGCTGGTTTTAGGAACATCCGATATTCGCTGCTCTCTTATTGCATTTCCAACCACGTTAGCCCATACCCTCTTTCGCGACTGGATGGTTTTAGAAGCTACGATTCTTAGGTGCCTGCCTACGAATCACAGACGTCCAGAACCGTAGTTACCTTACTCTAACTGACTCAGTCAACTAACGAAATGCATTTTTACAAATACACACAGCCAATAACTAAAGAATGACTGCACACTCTAAAATAGAAACAGTTTAAAACTGCCCCAAATCGCGACCTTTACTACATATATATTGTATACCTGCTCCACTTGAATCAGCAAAATTCTACTGATCATTTAAGTTGCTGTTATTCACTGATTAAACGTTGATTTTTATTGACTCCTAGTGAATTGCACTGGCCTGGCAGTCAAACCTCAGTGCATTCCATTGATTCGCCAGAAGATAACAGCTCATTAACTGAATATCCAGTAAAACAATCCTGCTGATTGAAATCACTGAATCAGAGTGTGCAGGTTTACATGTAAGTGAGTGAGTGAAGAGATTTGGGCGGCTCTTAACAGCGAGGTCTTGAGAGCCGATGAGGGTGATTTAGGTGAGTACGGAGCAGCGCCGGAATGAAAGTGGCGGGGTGAACGGGAGATCCCCGAGAAATCCCGCCGACCAGCGCCATCGTCCGGCACGATTCTCACACGCGCAAATCACGCAGAGACCCGGCCCGGGAATTGAACCCGGTTCACGTTGGTTGGGAGGCGAGCAGGCCCATCCACCGCGGCCCCGTTCACATGTAGGATATTAACATCTAGTCTACGCGGAGCTTTGCTTGCGAACGCCAGATGCCTCTGGTTGTATACACAGTGCTCTTGTAGAAAGACCTGAACACGTTACTGAAGTTCAGCTCGCACTCAACGCTGGCGTGGAAGCTTGCCGGGATTCGCGTACTCGAAACGCCGGGAGGCGTTGCCTGACTCTGCTCCGCCAATCAATACACACTCTGCCCTAAATGTCGAGCGGAACTATCGTAAAAGCCCCTAGGGGACTTGAGCTCTCGGGTAGCTCAAATGCCAACCGCTATAAACGCACACTCGTTACCAGTTCACGTGAACTGCAGATCTGCGAAATTGACCTTATTACTCGCGAACTGCTTGGATCTCAAATAGACGCGCGTTTCTCAGTGGACTCTAAGTTATCTTGTGTGATTTGCAAGAAGCTTTGCAAAACTATAACACGTAACAAAGCAATTGTGAATCTTGTGCAATCCAAACGCAATGGAAAAATGGCTTGTCGCTGTCACATAATAAAATTAAAAAACTGGTATTGACTCAAGCAATCACAATACCGAGTAGTCTACCAAGCTACCACATATTAAAACGAGAACTCTACAAGTTTGCGCATTAAAATAATATGTAGGTTTCTGAACTAATTTAAAACATAAATACGCGTGTATTTATTACAGAAAAAAGTTATCATAAGCTATCTTCAATTCTTGCTACGGCACTATTTCGAGGAATTACGACAGCGTTTCAAATTTAAAATATCATCAAAAATTATTTTTGAAAAGAAGTTATGTTACCAAATATAAAAGTTATGTTTAAAAAAAAAAGGATGCACGATATTTCGCAACTATCAAATAAGATTACGAAGTGACATCGAAAGTGTTTGGCCTGATCACTTTTACATCTGTATAAAAGATTTAATTAAGACCGACCGTGTGCTTATACTGCAAAATCAACAAAAGTGTTCAGTTAAAAATTTAGAAATCATTTCTACAGCTGTATAATTTCACTTTGGCAACACAGGTTACTTAATAATGCAGAGATGGAACGGTTCCGACCGCACACGCCAGCAAAATGGCGTCACTGACCGGCAACACGTCGGAACGCCTTTCGCCAATAAGCGCCTGGTGACGTAACTCGCCAGCCGGCAGCCCAGCCAATATAGGGAAGATTTCACAACAAGCAGTAGCCAATCAGGTGCAAGCTCCGTTCCCAGAGCTTCACGCAGCCACTCAAAGAACAGGTGCGTCCGCATCAAAGGTACCGCCACACCTTACGTGTCCGTGTACTTATCTACCCTGTCACTCAGCTCTGGTACCGACGACAGAGAAGAAGCTAGCATTTCCGCCGAACCACGCGTAAATCTGAACGCTAGACTCTCGGCGAAATTGTGGGAGGGCATTAAAGGCGTACACTGAGAAAAACGTTTTGTTGAATCAAATAAAGTTTGTTGGCGCAATCAAATTAATTGTTTATTTAGTGGCAATGAAATTTTTTTTTAATGAAACCTAATTTTTTTGTTGTTCCAATTTGGTTACCCCAAAATAAGATTTGGTTGTTGCAAACAAAGATTTGTTTGGTTCTACGTAAATTAAACAGTTGTGGACAATATAATAAAATTAGAAGCCAGAACAAGATTCGTCTTAGATCGTTTGCACCTCAGCGTTACGCTCTAGCAACTTCAGCTGATGTGCATTTTGATGTTTTTAAATATACAGGATGCATATAAATTCGACTGACAAACTTCGACTGCAGGTTAATCACGAAAAAAGAAGTTGAAAACATACAAACGACCTACGGTCTAAATCAACTCCCAAGGGCGGTACACGTCTTTGAAGTTGGACCTGACGCACCAGATTATTACAGATATCAGAGAAAATATGCAATATGGAACACTGCGTTTCTGGATAATGTGTAAGTGTAAAATGATCTACAACACCACAAAACCTGTAGCTGTTGACAAATTAATTCATGGAATTAATAACGGTGGCCACTCTTATAGCGAGCCATTCGACATGACGCAAGAGCATATGTGGGCTCTTATTGATGGAACATGAATCCACATATTCCAATTGACGAAAAAGGTTGCCATGTGTAAACACCCTAACTCCCCACCGTTTTCGAGTAATTGGTGTTTAAAATTTTAGAAGAATTATATTCGAAACTCGGCAGGAGGGCAATACACACAACATACAGTTATAACAAATGGTTGCGAATATCAAAGGGACAAGATTATATATATGTGTGTGGATGTGTGTGTGTGTGTGTGTGTGTGTAGCAATGGCGTTGAGAAATGCCGTAAATTATCATAAATCGAGACAATAGCAAATTACACTAGATCTGTTTGTGTGTTATTTCCATGGCGAGAGATTCAAGTGTGTTTGTGTGTGTGTGGTTTGTGTATGTACAAGTATATTAAAAAATAATGCAGTTTTGACTGTAGCATAATTATAAAATCTGAACGTGCGTATGATTTTGCATAGCTATATAGAGAGACGTGACTATTTCATGAATTAATTTGATGGCGATGAAGACGTCCGAGAACGTCTCGCCGCTCTACTGCAATCAGACCGAAATTCTTTGAGCACACCTTGTGTAACTGTGAGCCAAAAGCAGACAGGAAGCGACAGAGTGACTGACTCTTGAACAAAATGGTGCAAAACCTTCGGACTATACGAGCAACGAACGAACACACAATAGTAGCTCGGGTGTATACATGTCTGCGACATTTACTCTCTGGTAAATAATTTCGCGAAATGCCTGGGAATCTCTATACATGACAAATTGGCGATTCAATTGAGCAATCCTTGAATTAAAATAAAACGACTCATTAATTTTAAATGGGCAGCAAATTTTGACACGCACTGGCTGCAGTGTAATTAAAAATACTGAGGTGAGACAGTTGCTTCACTGTTAAAAATGTTCACATATACACGGAAATATTAATGGGAATTTACTACAGTAAATAAACGGTAACGTACTCACTAATGACACAATATGGAACTGAGTTTCGTAGATGCAAAATACGATACCTCTTCGTCGTCCCGGTAACTCTCGGATTTCAGTAACGAACAATGCCGAGCATACACGAAAAGTTCTTCGGCCGCCGTAACCAGAAAAATATAGTTTCTGCGGTATTTGGGATATTCACGCAATTGAACCTATTATCTCGAACATCATAAATTTGCACAAACCACTTGCAACAGCTATAACATTTTCAAACACTCAAACGTTACTTTAAACTGAAAATATTCATGCTTTTATATATATTAATACAATGACAACGCCGCCTTTTAGTATATGGATGTGGTAGCAAAGTGACAAGGGTCGCATATAACGATCTTTTTGACTCGAGTTCGAACTCTGCTTGAAAATAAAATATTTAGAAGTTTAATTTCTTTCTTATACACTGGTAAACACCCGCATAATGAGAAATGTAACTATTGTTTCGTAATATTTCTTTACAATATTGAAATACACAAAAACCTAGAAGAAAATTCGATGTGGGCGTATCCATCCTCTGGTTGGTTGCGCGAGGATCTGGGGACAGGCTTTGTGTCTGATTGGCTACCACGTGCAGCGAAAGGTTCCCTATTGGCGATGCTGTCGTCTGACGAGTAAGATAGCAGGCGCTGATTGGTGAACGGCTCTCCGACATGTCGCTGGCCTGTGACGATATTTTGGTGTTGTGTGCGGCTGGAGTTAGCAGAACAAGCGTCTATCTCACTGATGTATTCTTATTTCCTCTATGATGTGACGAAAGCAATAACTAGGGACCCGGAAATTTCGCAAATTCATTTTGGGACAAGCTAGAATTCAAACAACTGTACACTTAGATTTTTTTTTTTTTTTACAATTGGGTAGTAATTTTTAAGACACGCCTGGCCTGGGACTAATAAAAAGTCAATAGCTAACATGCCAAAAACCAGGACCGAATCCTGAGCTACTTGGTCTGGGGTTAAACTGGAGCATCAGTCGATGAGCAGCTAACTGAGGCTCGACTACACAAAGGAGTGTAGAGTCTAGTTTGTTTGCAAATGAACCCGCGAAGATTCCGAGTCTTTAGCAATAAGCAAAGGTCAATTACATGTTCAGTACTTCTTAGACACATATACGCATTTCGCATGTACCTTGTTGCAAGCGATAATTTCTCTACTTACAGTTACATCGGCACAAGAACGGAATTACACAGCCCACACATAGTGAAAAATACAGAGCGATACATATGATGACCAATCGCGACACGTGCTGAGCAGTTATCGCGAATCCCTCAAACTCTTCAACGCCTCCTTCGTCCAATCGTAACTCTTCCCGATGAATTGGGAAGTGAACTGATAGAGGCCGATCGTGCAGGACCGAAGTTACAGCCGCGATACTATAGTTTCTCCGAGTGCAGTGTGTGTTAACTCCGAACAGCGTGTACGTGTATTCAATTACTAATTATAATGTTGAACCACTCTGGAGATGGTGTGGAAGTATGTAAGACTGGAGTTCCGGACACAAGAAGCCGTTTGTCGTACACTCGAGCCGTTCTGCGCTCGCGGCCGGCGGAACCGCTTTGCTTGCAGACGCGGCGTTGCACCGTCGTGGGGCCGGATCAATTTCGCCGCAGAGAGGGGTTGGGTCGACCTTTCCCTCCTCCGGGGTCGACAGCACTTCGCTGTAGTGCGCCGTAAATGGCCGGTAATGGCGGGAACATGGGGTGGGAGACGGGGAAACACGCGGGTGACGAATCAAGACGCGACGCCATGGCGTTGGGGGCCGCGGTGGTGTAGCGGTCAGACTACTCGCCTCCCACCTAGGCGAACCGGGCTGGATTCCCGGCTGAGTCGCTTCCGGATTTTCGCACGTGAGAATTGTGCCGGACGGTTGACTTTCAGACCTCAGCGTTAAGAGCAGCTCAAATCTCTTCACTCCACAGAGTATAGATAAGTACACAGAGACTAAATGGTGTGGTGGTTCCTTTGATGTGGCTTACCCATTCGCTGATTGGCTGCGTGAAGCTCTGGGTACGGGCCTTGTGTCTGCCTGGATACTGCATGCTGTGAAAGGTTCTCTATTGGCTGGGTTGCCGGCTGGCATGAAGGCTACCAAGCGCTGATTGGCGAACGCCGTTCCAACATTTTACTGGCCAGTGACCCTATTTGGCTGGCATGTATTGAAATAAGTGGCTGTTTCACCTCTCTATTAGCACTGAACTGGCGTGCCGGTCGGTATTTTCTTCAGAAATCACTCTTAATGAGACTTACAGTAGTGACTCTCTCCGTTTATGGCGGGGTAGCAAAGATAACAGTCATATAAGTTAACATTCACCCGAGAATTCGTACCAAAAAATATTTTACTACCCAAATTTTTCAAAGCCATTTTTACATTCAAATAATGTTCATTAATGATAGAATTGAAGGACACGAAAAGTTTGTTAAATGCTCTTCGTGAGTAGATCTTTTTAAAAAAATTACGACAGTTTTTTTGTAGGTACTGCACATCGTTTGTCAGCCCATGCATACTGCAGCCTGGAAAGGAATTCACCATATCTATAAGTTATTTTCGTTTAGTTTTCACCGGAGCGAAACATCAAATTCTATGGACACTAGGATTGCGACTTGAAAGCAGTTCCATGTATTTCAAACACACTGGCCAACTGCTATATATGAAACGTTATCGAGTGTATCCAAATTTTTTATTAGTGTTATTTTTCATGTTTCGAAGAAATGAACTGCGATCACCACTTATAAAAACGCGAAATTATGTTGCGCGTGGAGGTAGCAAGACGTTTTGACAGACGTGCCAGCGTAATTCTTAGCACTCCTGTTTCCCTGCTTCCAAAACTAGATATTTCCAGCAGTCTCTCACGCCAGTCACTGAAAGGGAAGGGCGCCAGAACACAGAAGACTGTTTGACACTCGTGTTTCGGAGGTCACCGAAGTGAACTTCCTGAACGTAGCGGTCACACGGGTGCGCTTGCCAGATAAAATCAGAGCTTCGCCTTCAAGTCCCACGTCAGAAGTACACCGAAGTCCCTGACACTAACAAATAAACGTGAAATTCCAACACTGAGCGGAAAGCTGAGGCAATAATAAACACATTTTTACTTCTAATGAATTCTAAAAAAAGAAAAAAATTCTGGTAAACTTCCTAAACTCAATTCGCGAAAAGATTTCGAGACGAGATACAGTCCAAAGCACCGTAGAGTCGTCCAACTTCTTTGATTGGCTAAACAATTTTCTGGCCCGTGTTAACCGTTTGCGCACGAATCACGAAGGTTCAGTGTCGGAGTTACTTAGTCCTGAGTGGCTTGGTCAAAGACGGGCACAGCACCAGCAGCCCATGGAAGTATAACAACAGCCGAGTATGCATATAGTATTGAAGTCTACTGTGTGCTCCGATTTTTACGCGAAAAGTCACTGACCCTACATATAGCGTATAGAAATAATACCACACGTCTGTCTTCAAATATGGAGTGTTTAGCGTCTCCACTATACAAAGTTGGGAAGTTTCCTTCGGATACGACTGTTTCCTGAACAAATGTAGGAACGCCAGCATTAATGTATTGGAAATAACTTAACCATTCGCCCCTTCTCACTCTACATATACACTCATGTAGGAAATCTGCAAACGATTTCTTAGAGTATGTGCATTTGTATAACGACCAAGGTATTTGTATACTAATCGCAAATACAATTCATTAAAAATATATTAATATGTTATCACGTCCGCGCCTAATCTCGTCAACAACGTGTACTGTTCTATTGCTTGGTAGGTGTGAAGAGAAACAACAAAACGAACGAAACTATATATGAACACAGAACTTCGGCCCCCACCCCACAACTTTGTCGGCTGATCATTCCCGTTCAATGAACAGGGACTCTTTGAAATATTGTACGTCTACGACGGCTTATGGGTAGAGACCCGAACATTTCGCAGGTTCGTTTCCGGACAAGTTACACTTCAACCACATACGCATTTATGTTGCTGCTTCTATTGGACTTTAGTTTGTTAGACAAGCCTCGGGCGACTTTCCACCAGTCATGGACCTGCAGCTAAAGAACAGACCGGATCCCGTACTACCTGGTCTGGTGTTGAAATGCAGTAACAGCCAGCGAACCACTAACTGACGCTGGAAGTACACAAAGGGTTGTGGAGTCTAGCTTATCGGATGAATCCGCGAAATTTCCGGGTGTCCACCTACGGGCACAAGAGTGGAGGCGAAGATGAGATCTATTTACTTCTTTGGCCAAAATCTGCCGTCAGCAGATCAATTATTTCAGACGCATAAAGTATAATTTTGTTCATTGCAGCGAACAATTAATTTTTTGTTTTGGAACTGTACTCGTATCAGCCAAATGCTCTGCCATACGTCGGCACCAATAAATATGTCCTTGTATTTTGATGATATTGGCAGCAGCTATTAACGAGACTGAATAATATAGACTCAACGACGAATGACGTCTCTGAAAACGCGAGGGACTTCCCGTATTAAATTACATTTTCCACTGAGTGCGAAGAAGAATTTTAAAGGTATATAGACTACCATGTCTGAAAAGGTTAACAGGAGAAGTGTCTGAATTCCACCGCCTCTTGCGCCCTTGTCGACTTCCCCTTGCGCCCTTTGCGAGATATAAACCCTTGTACCCTTCGTGAAGAAGTGGGTATCTCCGAATTCGGACACCCTTGTTCGTTTGTGTCTCGATTATTGACCGATCGATGTGCGAGTTCCTGTTGTTTACACGAGAAGCCAAGACGACAATTCCGCGTGTTTGTTTACGTTTTCATTTGCAAGCAAAAAGTTTCATCCGCCGACCCTTACACAAATAAAAATATGAAATACAAACGTGTTCAACAGCCAAAAACATCAAACCATTTATAATATACAAATACTTACTAGTTTTCAGTTTTTTCGAAGACTGTTTTCCACACGAAGATAAACAGTGAACAAACAGCCACGAACAGTAGAGCATCTAAAATCGATCTAGGGCATGAGACACGTGCCCTTGGTTGAAGGGGACATTCTAGGGTGCATCCGTGCCCTAGCCGTGAATCCTGACAGCGACTCTTAGACGTCGGGCCCTAGATGCACTTTTCTAGTTAAGGGCACTTGGCACGTGAATTCAGGGACTCTTTGAAATGTTATACATCTGCGAAGTCCTGTGGGCACGTAGGCAAAAGAAATGTAGACATTTATTTGCTTCTTCGGTTGAAACTAGCCGCCAGCAGCCTAAACGTATTTTACAACGCCATTGTCAGAGTAAGGCGAAATTTCGCACGGTCTGGCAACCGCGCACACGGGGAGCGAGGCGAACGCGCGAAATGGTCTTGCTAACAAAGCGGCGGATCTCCGGCGCCTTTCCGCAGACCTCAAGACCGCGACCTTCAGGACACGTTTGGGCGAGAGCACTGTGCTGCAGAGTGGGTCGGCACACAGACAGAGTGAGTGAAAGGATTGGGGCGGTTGTTAACCATCCCACACCCACTTTAATTTACGATTTCAGGTGTTGCAAACAACAAATTTTATGACGTGTGCTGTAGTTAAGTCGACATAGCATTTTTTTCGTTGACACAGGCAATCAGCTGTAGGCTATATGTTCAGCTACAGTTATAGGAACCAATATGATTTAGACCAGTAAGACGGTTTGCGAATCAGTTACCCGCAAATAAGATAATTCTTTATTGAGCTTCGCAGTGTGCGTTGCAGACCAAAAATCACCTACACGTGCGTATTGTAAACAACTGTGTACACTGGGTCTGAATGGGTCAACATCGAGGTCTTGAGAGCCGATGAGGGCGAAGCGAGGTTGGTACGGAGCCAGAATGAAAGGGCGGGGGAAACGGAAGATCCCCGAGAAAACTCACCAACCAGCGGCATCGTTTCCAAATGCGAAATTCCGGGAGCGACCCCGCCGGGAATTGAACCCAGTTCGCTTTGGTGGGAGGCGAGTAGTCTAGCCACTACACCACCGTGGCCCCATAATTAAATTATTTGCCGGTTCCTTTGATGTGGGCACGTCCATTCTCTGATCGGCTGTGTGAGACTCTGGAAACGGGCTTTGTGTATGATTCGCTACTTCATTCGGCGAAAGGTTCCTGTTGGCTGAGTTCCTGGTTGGCCATCAGGTTACCAGGCGTTGATTGACGAACTGTGTTCCAACATGTTGTTGGTAAGTGACGCCATTTTGCTGGCCTGTACGGCTGGATTTTGCAGTTAAAGCGTCTGTTTCACCTTTGTATACTTTGTTCTCTGTGCTAAAACGTCACGCTCACGTGGCGAAGAGGCACGCCAATAACAAAATGGCTACGCCCAAATAAAAGGAACCGTCCCGTTATTTCGCCACGGTCTACTTATCTACTATGTGGTACTGCAAGTTATAATTGCAATTAGCTACATAGCTTTACAGGTGATTTCTGTAATGCTCTTTTATCCTTGTTTGTTCAACGTACCTTCTTTGCACACACGGAAAATTAAATATAGTTTCAGTGTAGGTCATGTAACCACGTGAAATAAATTTAAAATTCATAAAGCTACTGAAATGTTGTGCATTTATACTTTATATATATATATACATATATATATATATATATAATCTTCTTTGAGATTTAAAGACGAAATGTTTAGGTTAGTAGGTAGGCAAGCCTTTTGGTAGACATGGCCTAACGTCTAGTCGATAACGAAGTCATTAGAGAAGGAGTAAGTTGCTAAGAGTTGAGATGAGAGATTTGGGCGGCTCTTAGCAACGAGGTCTTGAAAGCCGACGAGTGTGAAATGAGGCGAGAATTGAGCAGCGCCGGAATGCAAGGGCGTGGAAAACGAGAGATCGCCGTAGAAACCCGCCGCCCAGCGACACCGTCCGGCACGATTCCCACTTGCGAGGATCTGGGAGTGACCCGGCCGGGGACTGAGCCCGTTTTCGCCTTGGTTGGAAGCGAGCAGGCTAACCGCTCAGCCACCGCGGCCCCCGATAGTCTGCACATATTGTCCCTTACTCACTCCCCGCATCATGAACCAAAAGTTATTAGGAATGTACGCCGGTGTGGGCGGGAGTTTCGCTAGAGATCGACAGAGGAAAGGAGAATGACAGGGGGAAACGCTGGGGTGCTGGGCTCATGCGCCGAATATAAATGCTGCAAAGGTTCGCACACTCTTTGTACTTAAAAAATATATTAATTAATATTTAAATATTCTCCACCAGCGGATAGAAGGGGTATGGTCGTTTTACGACTTTACGTCACTGGTAGTTTCCCATTTCCTGATAAACTATCCGCCTTTCATGAGAAAAACAAGTGATTGCATTTAATAATTTCCAACATATTTTGAATACGTATGTTTTAAACATGTAGTAACGCAACATCAGTGCGCCAGTCTGGTGCGGCCGGAGAGGGATATACTAAGTTCTAATAGAGTCCATAAGCACATAAACGAAATGGCGAGGAGGTTTCTTTGATGTGGGCTTATCCATTATCGGATTGGCTGGCGAGGCTCAGGAATCGGACCTTGTGTCTGATTGGTTACTGCATGGTGCGGAAGTTTCCCTATTGATTGGGCTGCTGGCTGGCGGGAAGTTTACCAGGCACAAACTGGCGAACGGCGTTCCAACGTTTCCTTGGACAGTGGCGCCGTTTTGCTGGCATCTGCGACATTTAGATACTGTTTCACCTCTGCATTCTTTAGTACTCTGTGGTTCTACGTCGTAGAACAACAGAGATGCCTCTTCTGCATTGTTGAGATGTTTGGTTTCAATCAAGTCATTTTTCGCCAAACTCTGCTTGTACAGACACAAATAATTCTATACAAAATTTAATAACAGCATACGTGGTACTAAGTGATGTTTACCCATGCGCTTACATGCTGGGGTTTAGATCTCCACCATTTAGATGATTTGTCCATGGCCTTTACCAGGAAAGTGCGGTTTCGGTGTCGTGATACTTTCCCCGTTCTTCCCCCCACTTCCTCCTACCCGCCATCAAGTTAATATCATGATTGGCTATGTTACCGTGCTTATTGATACTCTTGACTTGAAGGATTCAAGGACATCAAGTCGGTTTTCGCTCTGGGCGTTCCAATCAACTTCGCAGTAGCCAGTATCAGTTAAAATTATCTCGGCCTAATTGAAGCACTCGTTAATGTACCCTTGCGTTAAATATCCATGTCTGCTGAGCTACTGCACTACATTTCCATTTTAGTGTGTGCAGCGAATACGGGTGTATTATTTTGTAGAAGGAAAATGGAACGCTGTTGCGCATGCTAAATGAGCAACAGCTACTTTCCATGTTACAGTATTTTGGACTACGTCTCTGCCAATAGCTATATAAACAACGTTGGGCAGTATTCGATGTTAGAGCACCGTTTGTGTAAGTGAGTGCTTTGAAATGTTTGTGGACTTCCTCTAAACTACTTTTAATGTCACTTAAATATATTAAAATTAGTCGGATTGTTTTATTAATAAAAAAGAGTATGTCTGTTTAATATTTAAATGCAAACAAATACGTCCTTCACTGTTGACAACGTAACTTCGACAGTTGCACCGGCGCGGCGATAGGCCGGTGTGCGCGGAAGAAGGAAATTGGTTTACCTCATCTTTAGTCTGTGGTATATATGTGTAGGTTTGTCTGTACAGTGTATTTCGGATTTTTATGAGCGTACGACTTATTTGTCTATTTAGTTCCCCGTCCCCTCTTATTATAGATTGTAATCACAAAGGCCTACCTTTTGTTGGCGGTTACAGTTCCGCTGGGAACTGTAAATAAAAATTTTGAAGATTATTTCTGAAAGGACTTATCTACCAACTTAAACATGCCTAAAGAAACAAAATAATCAAGCGAAATACCCATTAAATTTTGGTAATAATGTTTAGGCTGAGATGTGCGATTTGTATTTCTTACAGATATTTTTGAATAATCAAAAAAATCTATTTAAAACTGGACATAATATTTACTGTTAATTATGTAACTGGCCACATTATACCGGTAGCGTACCTGGAAAGTTTGTGGTAAATGAAACAACAGCCAAAGGAATACTGGAGTTCAAAACTGGTGGAAAGTTTGCTACAATTAAGCTGTAAGTTATGAAGAGAGAAAAACAGAATCTGGTTGGCTACAGAAATAGAAAGCTACAACAAAAGGTGTTATTACCCAACGGTATTTTCTTCCACATATTTGGCAAAGTATCAATTTATAACGAGAAAATGTTGTAAAAGATCTCGAAGATATGCTTTTAATTTATAAAGTTTTGTTAGAAAACAGTATGGCCCGTAAACATTTTTATGTTATATCCGTTTAGAAATTTATATATAATAATGTATATACATATATATATACAGAATGGTTCATTTATATATGTATATATGGGATGTATTATTTATATATGCAGTCTGACCCATATATATATATATATATAATGTCCCATTTATCTTGACCACCCACAATAACTCCGTACCGGGGCTCCTAATGAAAAAGTGTTTCATACAAAAATTGTATAATTGAAAGGGGGAAACAATACTGTTAGGAAGTCAGCCACATATAACATTATTTAATAGTGAGTTACGGGTATTAACATCAGTTTTTTAAATGTAACCATGCACCTTTTGTCAAAAGTTAACTGAAACTCGTTATGACCTATTCAAAAAGGTATCACAATGTACCAGTCTAATAAACAGATCGTTAAAAACCGCCACAGACATTGGGGCTCATAGGGGTTCATGAAGAATCGTTTTGTGATGCCTTGCCACACGATTGCGCTGCATGGTACAGTACAGTATGACGTTGACGCTCTGCATTTGATGTAGAGGTGATGTAAACAGTGCTGGCACTCAGATTTGCGTACCCCATTCCACAGAGGTTGTGCTTAGAGGAAGCAAAGGAACACACATGACGTGACGACTACCCAGTCATCCGTATGCTGTCGAATACAGTCCACTGCAAGGTGAGAGTAAATGTAACGGAACTGTACTCCAACAACGAGCAGGTAGAAATACTGTTCATCTATGGAGAATGTAAGTTATTATTTTACAGTACAGTGTAGTACGTTCAAGTGAGTTGTACTGAAACACACGCACACGCAGTTCTGTTATTACCATTATAATTAGCTTGGTATGCTCACTCGTCGTTCTCTGTCGAAGGTCGGCGTAATGCTTGTCAGGCGGAGCAACTCTACAGAGAGCGATACCCTGACAAGACCACACCGTCCAGAAGAATGTTGTCCCGTCTCGTTGTGAAGCTTTGTGGAACGGGTAATTTGAACCCACGGCAACAGAATCTTCGTCTTAGAACTCGCACATATGAAGCTGCTGAGGTTGCTGTTCTCGGTGCTCTAGCCGTTAATCCACGCGTCAGCACACGCTAACGTGAAGCGGAAATTGCTATTTCAAAAACGAGTGCATACCGCTTTCTTAAGCGTCATACGTTTCATCTGTACACTTACACCAAGAATTACACGGGAATTATTTCCAGAATTGTGTAGAGTTCTGTCAATGTGCACAGCATCAAATTATCGCCAACCCGAACTTTTTTTCGGATGTTCTGTTTACCGATGAATCGTCGTTATTCAACTCAGGCCAAGTAAATACGAGGAACGTGCATTACTAGGACGTCGAGAACCCACGATGACTTCGACAGGTGGAGCATTAGCGTCCATGGATAGTTAACGTCTGGTGTGAGATGGTTGGCAATAAAGTTATAGGACCTTATTTCATGAATTGTGACCAAAATGGCAGGGAGTATGTGACCTTCATACAAACAATTCTTGATGGTCTTCCGGAGGAGATACCTCTAAGGAACAGAATGATAATGTGTTACCAGCATTATGGATGCCCAGCACAAAATGCCGCGTATGCACGTCGTGTTCTGGACCGAAAATATCCTGGTAAGTGGATTTGTCGTGGAGGACCACTTGAGTGGCCTGCGCGGTCTCCTGATCTTAACCCCTTGGACTTTTTCCTTTGGGGTTATCCCAAAGGCGTTGTCTATTGAGATATTCAAACAACTCCAGAAAACATGCTGGAACGTATTGTGCGTGCGTGTAATGCTCTTCAGCAGTCAACACTGAAGAAATCAGTGTTGTCATTCAACCAGTGACTAAACTTGTGTGTCGTTGCCAATGGTCACCACTTTGAACATATAATGTGAATGTTCTATCCGTCGCAGTACTCATATGGATAGTACTACAAACGGGCAGTAGAGATCCCACTTTCTGTGTCGTATTTTATGTCCGTGTTATGAAAGTGTATATTGTGCTACATGGTTAAGTAGGTCTTGACGAGCTTCATTGGACTTTTGACCAAAAGATACATGGTGCCATTTAAAAAAGTGACGTTTATACTCGTATCTGGCTAATACATAATGCTATTATGCTAACTCCCCAGAAGTATTATTTCCCCCTTCCAGATATACAATTTTTGTATGAAACACTTTTTCATTTGGAGCCCCAGTACGGTGTTATTGTGGGTGGTCAACACAAATGCGACAACCTGTATATATAAACCAGCACTATGAAGGAAGATGCTTATTTAGAAGCGACTGCATTAAGGGCATCCTAAAAGAAGTGAATATTGTGATAATATTTTCAAAACCGTCCACCATCATGTCACAGAATATGTGACACAGCAACACTCAAACAAGTTCGCCGTTTATGAATCAACCGTCTGTTTCTAACCCTTAAAACAAAACACTTGGGTGATGTAGACCTAAAGTTAAATTACAAAAATGCTTTCGTTAAAACATTTTTGTAACGTTGAATTGAGTAAATTCTAGCAAAATATTTAACTGTGTTACAAACTTATTGCGATCTTCTTTTATATGCAGAATAAAACGCATATTTCTGACAATTTTGGTAGTGTGTGGACAACAATGTGTAATGAGTTTCTTTGTGTTGTACAGTCGGGTTGCAGATCTCCGTAGGAAGCTATCTTCCTTCTTACTTAAGAATCCTACTTATTTGTTATGTGGGTCTCATTGTTAGCTATATTGTATCTACTCTAATTTTTGAAACAACTATGGAATGGGGCCGCAATGGCTGGGTGAATATTCTGTTCGTCTCCCACCAAGGCGAACCGGGTTCAATCTCCGGCCGGACTACTCCTGGATTTCCGCAAGTTGGAATCGTGCCGGACGATGTCTCTGGTCGGAGGTTTTCTCGGAATCTTCCGTTTTTCCCCCGCCCTTTCTTTTCAGCGCTGCTGAAAAAATTTTCATCCTCATCGGCTGTCAAGACCTCGAAGTTAAGAGCAGCCCAAATCACTTCACTCAACTGTGGAATACTTCAGTGAAGATCTTTTTCCAGGTAGAAAATAAAATTCGACATTTGTTTGCCCATTCATAAATTTGGATACTGAAACATAAATGTGATCGTTAGCAAAAATCGCCGTATGTAGTCCTGTGTTTACGATAGTTATTCTTCTGTAAAACAGCGTTTTAACCAGTTCACTCCCCGTGTGCATGATCGAGGACTTGTTACACATGAAGGGTATTTATGGTAGCCACTGTACACAAGGAATGAGTGGCTGGTGTATTGAGCTTCTTCCTTGTGAGAAATATGTTCGTTGCTACAAACTTTCCACCAATAAAATTATACCGTCACTGCTTAAAGTCCTGTAGGTACACGCAACACGACGAAAACGCAGCACGCCAGTTCACAGTCTTGCGAATAGGGGCAACGGGGCACTAGACCCGCGTGAAAGTGTCGCCTTTATCACTCCCTTGCTTACGTGCATCAAACGCGCCAAAGAGCCCCAAATAGGCGGCTTCCTTAAATCCACTTCCTGTGTGACATCGCGCATATACGGTAGGACACTGTGAATGAAAGGGATTATGGAACGACGGAGTACAGTCCATTCTTCACGGTTACTTCCAACTTTTCTGAAGCTCCACTGAAGTTCTACTTCCAAGATTTTCCACCGCCTCATGCCAACAAAGCTTAACCGAGTCTAGAAAATTACACCAAAAGTACAATGCACCGCATTACCAATACTATTTTGCATAACAACTATTTCTTCTAGTCATTACCAACACAACTATTTCTTCATGTTTTTACTCATATTAGTTAAGAATGAAATATTATGATTTGTGGATTAAATATAAGTAAAAGTTCATTTTAACAGAAAATAAGGCATTTTTATGTTAATAGACGTATTACACGGTGGTGATGTGAAATAACCAAACACGTCATAAATGGTGTCATCTTTCAACGATTTGATTGAACAAAGGTGAAGAAACCGCGAAAATAATATTATAGGCTGTTCACAGAAAAGTGAGCACTGTTGAGGACGAGTTACTTTTTTCTTATCAAGCCTTTTTTTTTTATCTTAAAACCACTTTCTTTTTAAAATATATTGCCATGTAAGCAATAAACACATTGTATGTATTTCACCGGACTCGAAAGTTAACGTCCAAGACTACAATCAAATATATTCATTGACTATAATTCCAAGTGAGAACGGACCTCCGCTTCACTCCTCCTCTGTGTTGGAGAGGTAGTGGCGGTGCCGGCAGTTAGGAGAGGCGGGACAGTCGCAGGGCGACGCGTGTTCGAGGAGCGGGGACTCGCCGGGAATGCGAAACGAGGCGGGGCGCGTGACGGGTAGCTTCATCGCGGACCGACCTGCCTCCGCGGCTCGACCAGAGGCGGCAAAAACTGCAGCGCCGCGTCGTTAAACCCGATTGCGTCCGCCGCTAAGGACGGCGTTGTGTGCGGTCGCAGGCGGCAACGTGTTCTTCGCTTGGCCGCGAGGACGTTGACTAGTCGTCGCTCGGGGCGCGCGTTTCAAAACCTGCCTTCAAAACCTGCCCCCCGGCGCCGTAAACTAAATATGAGACATGTAGTACATCCACGGTTACTTCGCACCACTCTCTGGCCCTGCTGAAGTTCTACTTCCGGAACATTCCCCCGCATCGTGTAAACAAAGCCTAACAAAGTTTAGACAATTACACCAAACGGACAATGCACCTCATTCACNCATTCCCCCGCATCGTGTAAACAAAGCCTAACAAAGTTTAGACAATTACACCAAACGGACAATGCACCTCATTCACGCGCACTCACTGTAATAAAAGTTTACGTGAGAACTATTTCTTATTTGGCATTACCAACACACTTATTTTCTCGCCGCTTTTAATTCATATCGATTGCAAATGAAACATTATATTCGGCACATAAAATAGAAATGAAATATCAATTAAATTACAAATAAGGTACTTTTAAAGTAAACAGAAGTATAAAANCATTCCCCCGCATCGTGTAAACAAAGCCTAACAAAGTTTAGACAATTACACCAAACGGACAATGCACCTCATTCACACGCACTCACTGTAATAAAAGTTTACGTGAGAACTATTTCTTATTTGGCATTACCAACACACTTATTTTCTCGCCGCTTTTAATTCATATCGATTGCAAATGAAACATTATAGTCGGCACATAAAATAGAAATGAAATATCAATTAAATTACAAATAAGGTACTTTTAAAGTAAACAGAAGTATAAAANTTCGGCACATAAAATAGAAATGAAATATCAATTAAATTACAAATAAGGTACTTTTAAAGTAAACAGAAGTATAAAACGCTTGTGAAACGTCATATTCAGGAAACAACGAAACACGTCATACGCGGGGTGATTTTTCAAATGTTTGATTAAAAAAGCGCGAAGAAACTGCGAATATAATATAGACCGCTTATTCGTCTTCTCCGCATGCACCCAACATTGACCTACCCCAAAGGAACACAACTTTCGAAGTCACGTGGTCAAGAGTGATTGACGTGTTTGTTTATATCTCGATTTTCAAAAGACAAGCACTTTTATATGGAATTAAACACTTTCACCGATTTGAATTTAATCAAATAGCATTCCAAATAGGTTAGGGTAAGTATGTAAATATCTTAAGTCACTTGTTTATAGTCTATTCGCGGTTTTTTTCACACTTTTTGAATCAAACCTTTGAAAAATCACCCCATGTATGACGTGTTCAGTTATTTCCGATGTATCACAAGCATTTTATAACTCCGTTAACTTAAAAGTTTCTTATTTTCTGTTTATTTAAAGTATAACACATATTTTATTTATAAATTATAATATTCAATTTACAATAAATATGAATAAAACTGTGACAAAAAACATTTGTGTTGGTAGCGCCTGGTAAGAAATAGATCTCATGCAAAATATTATTACAATTGAGTGCTCACGAATTCGGTGCATTTACCTTTGGTGAAATTTTCTAGACTTAGTTAAACTTAAGTTTGCACGAGGCGGAGGAATATCCAGGAAGTAGAACTTTAGCAGGGCTTCAGAAAAGTCTGAAGTAACCGTGAATGGATTATACTTAACAGTGTTCTAACCTCAAATCCAATTCACGTCGTTTCAGCTAGTCGTATTGGCATAAAGGCAGTTCAATGTTGGGACACAGAGACTGGTTGTGCGCAGCCAGCTAGATCGGTCCACCTCATCTTTAGTAGGTTCGTGGCACGGAATAATGAAGAACATAAGAGCGAAGCAGCTGTACCGCGAACTAGAGCCGCACTCAGAGACGAAATAGCTTGGCGGTTACTTTGATAACTTTTGTGGACAGGCGAGTCACGTTTCCAAAGAGGTGCAATATTTAAGGGGCCCGCCTGCCTGCATCGTTTTTTTTTTTTTTTTTTTTTTGGCCAAGAAGCACGTGAGCTATAAGGGTTACACTGGCACGCGCTACAAGAGCACCATCGCCACTACGCTCAGGGCTCTACACTGGCGTGCAGTGTTCTCGTAGTGCTGCGTGTCCCTGCTGAACTTTCAGCGGTGTCTTTATCATTTTATTGAGTGAGTGAAGAGATTTGGGCGGCTCTTAACCGCGAGGTCTCGAGAGCCAATGAGTAGGGATAGTAAAATTTCGCGATTTGGCGCGAAGACAAGCTAGTCTCCAAACACACGTATAATTGAGTAACTGTAACGATTGGTTCATAGTTTATTAGATACGCCACGTATGGCTCTGGGCCAATAGCAATCCTGCATAAAAACAAGCACCAAATCCTGCCGCTGCATTGTCACGGTAAAAACTAGCTACTCACTAAGGCGGTAAGCCAATGAACTAATAGCTGAGGCTCTAGTGAACAGAGGACTGAGGAGTCTAGACTGCAGACCATCCAGCGAAATTTACCTGTCCCTACCGATGAGGGAGATTGAGGTGACTATGGAGCAGCGCGGGAATGAAAGGGCGGGGCAACGGTTGATCCCCGAGAAAACCCGCCGACCAGTGGCGTCGTCTGGCACGATTCCCACATGCGGAAATCCGGGAGTGACCCGGCCGGGGATTGAACCCGATTCCCCTTGGTAGAGGGCAAGCGGGCTAACTACTTAGCCGCCGCGGACCACCTATAATTTTATTAATGAAAAGTCTGTATCGAAGTTCAATACACGCTACTATCGTAGTTTAGCTCTTGTCCAGCTAGTATGTTTTAAGATACGACAGTCTGAAAAGGCCTTTTTTTTAACTATAAGGCTCCAAATCAATATTTACGGTATGCGCGGTAACATTTAAGTACAATTTCTTCCTAGTCTGGGGTACGATGTCATTTCGTAGGTGAACATACTGGGGGAATGTTTAATAGTTTCGTAAACAAAAAACAATGACTTCAATTACTCTGCAACGCAATTCAAGTGCCAGGCAGGCGTATCCCTTAACGTTCACATCTATCTCTCAAAGTATACCGCAACTGCAGAACCTCATGAAGTTAGAGAATGTCATTTCCAGCATCAGTTTGCGTGAACTTGTAGACAGCCGTAGTGTACCGGCAACTGATTGAGCCATTTGAAATACCGAAGAGACTGATCGGTGTGCGCATATAACAGTTTGCTCCAGCACGATCCGCCACCACTGTGAAAAGAAGCGAACCTGGAGCTGCGTAGAAACACGTGGTTCTAGACCGACAGTGCTCATTGCACTATGCAGTGCAAGTGAGGCAGCACTTAAACACTACAAATCTTTAACAATTTGACTGGTCGTAGTGGGCCATCGGGCCAGCATCACGTTCACCAGATTTAAACAAGTTTAATTTTTTTCTTGTGTGGGCCCTTCCTTGAGCGATGCAGCATTTATTTGTGAAATTCCAACCTTTTTTTTTAAATAATTCGCTATGATTAGAGACTGCGCCCTCTGTACGTGGTAGAGTCGGTAATTTCTGGCATGCAATATACGATGTACACTAGCTGTCGAGGTACCAATGCGATTGCTTATCTTCACAATTCTATTAAAATATTCACGGCGCATCTCTTCCAACACTTGGTCGATGCGGTCCGGTTGTTGTTTTTTTCGAAGCATGCTTGTGTAAATTAATAAAGTAATTCATAATTATAGTTCGATTGCCGGCGAGGTCACTCTCTGGATTTTTGCAGGAAGATGCCCCTGGTCGACGGGTTTTCTCGGGGATCTCCCATTTTCCCCGGCCCCTTAATTCCGGCGTTCATCCATACTCACCTCGCTTCACCCTCATCGGCTCTCAAGACCTCGATGTTAAGAGCCGCCCAAATATCTTTACTCGTAACCCGAAATAAAAATTTTAAAATGTGTTTATTTAAATGTATGCTTTTTGGAGACTGTCTAAACTTAAGATTTCAATATACACATACTGCATTAAGCAGTAGTAACGATAGTGTGTTGGATAAGGTTTGAGCCAATGCGTTGGGAAAATTTCTGCTGAGTATTTCTTCCTATAGGCTATTCACGGTAAAGTGAGCACTTTTGAAGGCCCTCTCGTTTGGAATAATGGTCAATATATATATTTTATTTTAGCCTTAGACGTTAACTTCTTAGTGCGGTGGAATACACATACCGTGTTTATTACTTACACGGCAATATTTATTCAAAAAAATGGTTAAAGAATAAAATAAGGCTGAAAGGAAAAAGTAATTATGGCCTCATAAATGCTGACTTTACCGTGAACAGCCTATACCTATTGTCTACTATAAGGAGGGAAACTATGCACAGTGTGCAGCACTGGCAGAGCAGGGCGCGGGCGAGGGCGTGAACAGAAGTCCAGCGGGCACGGAACTGCTCGCGACAGGATCACTACATCCGCTCTAGGAGCGCGGCGAATGGCGCTTGCGATGCCGGGGATAGCCGGATTTATGCGACGATCATTCGTAGAGTAGTAATGGCGCACACGCGCTGTCGTTTACAGCTTAACAGGCCGCAGTGGAGCTTGTTCGCGCTGTTAATTGAACATTTATTCGAAGCCTCGCTTAACCCTCCGTCGGGCGCATCTCTGGGACACACGGGTTCGGGCGCAGTGCGCCTGACAGGCGCCGACAGAAAATCGTCACTCACACCTAATTAACTCAATTCTAATGCTCTTAAAGTGATCAGTGACCTTCATTAGAATGCACAAGGAGATAATTAACGAGATCTGATAGAATAAACCTCATTTATTAACCTCAAAGCTAGTAATACAGAAAATACTGAAATTACAAAAATACTGAAAACCCGCTACCACATAACCTTCAGGTTACATGACAACAAATTAAATGAACATTAAAATTAACAACAAAACACAAAATATACCCCACTATAATCAGTCTCACTCGGAATCACTGCTGGAAAGTTCTGCAGTAAGGATGCATTGGCACTGTGAAGTGCAAGGTTGACAGACCATATTTGCATGAGGCAGACAGATCGCTTGGTAACATTTATGGCATTCATAATTAGACATCCTTCTGTGACCCAAGTACGCAGTACAGGTGATGCATCTACATCTTTTTGGAGGTTGGCGTGTGGGGGATTTCTCTCGATCATCATTGGGGCGACATCTTTCCAAGCGGGTTTGCAGGTTACTTGGAATTCCAGACGTCTTCAAACTTCTTCGGCTTAGCTCTCCAATCATCAGTTCATGGGCCAACCTTTTCAGGTACACTCTTCTGCGCAGTGGTTCGAGTTGATTGCCAAGGTAAATGATTTGGGAATTGATGCCATCTACATTGAGCATTGCAAAGAAGATAACCATTGGCCAGCGCTTGATGTTTTGACTTACGCTGTAAGTAGCGCACATTTGATCTGCAGTATAAATGCCACTTTTGGTTTGATTATAGAACGTGATCACCTCTGGTTTCTTTTGCTCTCCAGCCAGGGTCAATGGCTTTGTCATCATGAAGCGAAGATATAAGAATGACGGCTTTCTTCTCACGTGGGACGTAGGGAACCAGAACCTTTTCATTACTGAAGCCGAACATACTGCTCTATTGTTGTTTTCCTTTCACATTTACAAAATCTGGTGGCAACTCTCTTTTATTTTTTCTGATAGTTCCAACATAGAACAGCTTTTTTTCTTCAAATCATCGATGAGATCTATAGAAGTGAACCAATTATCAGCAGTAATGTTGCGAGCAGATCCAAATATAGGCTCTGCTATTCTCTTCACCACATCACTTGGCTTGTTGCTGACACAGAAAGGTCCTGCTGGCTGTTTTCCAGCATAAATTTCCACGTTGATTGCGTAAATCATCCTAGCATCAACGAGAGCAAAACATTTTATACCGTATTTATTTGGTTTTGAGGGGATATACTGGCGAAAAGAACATATACCTCGAAATCCAGGAAGCATTTCGTCTTTAGTCATGTTTTCCCCAACGCTGTAGCTCTTCCGACAATTTTCCACAAATTTTTCAAAAAGTGACAAATTGGAGCAAGCCTGTCAAATTTTTTTCGTTGGGTTCGTGTGGCTAGGTCGTCAAAACGAAGGCAACATATAAGGGTCTTGAACCGTTTCAAATTCATAAAAAGACTGAATTTTTCAACTCCGTCACGGCTCTCCCCCAAAGTTCCTCCAGAAACTTTGACGATTTCCTTTGTACGCTCCTGCTAGGTACAATAAGCCAATAAAAGCCCTAACTTTAATGACATTCGTGGGTCTGATGTCCCTCTCTCTTGCAAACTGGTCGTTGATAATGTCTATGTACTGGTTTGTACACCTAACAATTGTGTCAAGGATTTCGTCACTGAATAAATTATGCCAAAAATCGACTGCAGTTTGAGCATTCTTAGCATGTCCTTTGACTCCAGGAAGGTGAGTGATAATGTTGTGAGGTCCCTTGCAACAACGTTTCTTGAGCGGATTTTTGGACCACTTGGTTTTCTTATCTTTTCCCCAGAAATATGTATCACCTATTTCTTCCTCTTCATCGTCATAATCACTTGAATCCTCACAATCTTGCTTCATTCCTGAATCGCCTTCATGTTCCTCCACCTCATCGTGAGAATCAATGTCACTCTCTTTCCCCATATCCTCAGTGACTGACGGGTCTTCCTCGTTGTTATTCTGCAGAAAATCTCTTATTTCTTGCAAGGTGACTGGAGTTAGCCAAATCGTAGTAGAATTTACGGGCCATTTCAGCAGAAAATCTAAATCAAAAAAGAGAAAACAC
Source organism: Clitarchus hookeri (assembly GCA_002778355.1). NCBI lineage: Eukaryota > Metazoa > Arthropoda > Insecta > Phasmatodea > Phasmatidae > Clitarchus > Clitarchus hookeri. Next base: position 21,931 of record NQII01003521.1, on the reverse strand, counting down.
GAACATGAGTACAAGTTTGGGCGCAGTGTGCCTGCAAGGTCACGCTGGATAAACGTTCATATTTCCGCAAAATATCCACACCCTTTGTAATAATCATTCATAAAATGAGCAAAATAAACAATTGTGATGAAAATAAATAGAAATACGAACCTTCTAAAAGTCGGACGAGTTCAGGCGCAACCGGCTTGAGAGGCCAGGATAGTCAGTACTGCACTCCACGCAAGCGTACGGAAAGCTAACTAGGGAGGTTTCGCACAGCACCTAGAGGTAGGCAGCTACTGAGAGAGACAGTCTCCTGCGCCCTCTTGCGGCGGAGAAGGAAGCAAAAACAACTTTGCGGCGCCCGTCAGGCCCACTGCGCCCGACGGAGGGGTACTTTGTATTTTCAGCCTGATGTGTAGTATCACTGCGCTACGTGTACAGGACCAGTTGACTAGTATTTATTCCTGCGTCGACCACGATATACTATGGAATTATCTTAAACAGATACCTAAATATTTTAAAATCCCACCACTTAATATTTTGATGATAATGGAACAAACGGCAACTGATTTTTATTTCCCTTCAGTTAAAAAAATTCGCTGGCAACATCACTACAAACGGTTCAGCGAGTGTTTACGATATAATGCATGCACGCAGGAAACGCGGTTATTTAACAAAGGTTTATTTCAAAAGTTTTCAATTAACCGCTAACTATATGGACATGCTCTGATGCAGCAATATAAATAATATGTACGCTATAGTGCGCACGTTAGCTGCACAGTGACGAATTCGTATTTCACAGCGACAGAATAGATAGACGAAATGGCGTACTGTTTCCTTATATGCGAGCGATACCCATTCGCTGATTGGCTGCGCGACTCTGGGAACGGACTCTACGTCTGATTAGTCCGTTCACGGTTACTTTCGTCTTTTGTGATGCCCTGCTATGTTCTACTTCCAGGATATTATTCCGCCACATGCAGAGAAAGCTTAACTAAATTTAGAAAATCACACCTAAAGGAGCGCGGACGGNTCCAGGATATTATTCCGCCACATGCAGAGAAAGCTTAACTAAATTTAGAAAATCACACCTAAAGGAGCGCGGACGGCATTCGTGTGCACTTAGTTTAATGACATTTTGCATAAGAACTATTTCTTACTAATCATTACCAACACACATATTTCCTTTCTGTTTATATTCATATAAATAAAATTATGGATGAAATATTAAAATTTTAAGATAACATAAAAGTAAAAGTTCAGTTTAATCCAAAATAAGATACTTTTTAAGTTACGGAAGTGTAAAACGCTGCGACACATGAGGTATTTAGGAAAGAACCAAACACGCCACACATGAGATAATTTTCAAAGGTTTGATTTAAAAAGTGCTAAGAAACCGTGAATAGACTATATAGCATACTGTGTGATGCGTAATGTTCCGTATTGTCTGGGCTGCTGACTGGCAAGCAGTTTACCAGGTACTGATTGGCGAACAAGTAACATATCGGGCAAAGACTTTTTATTCGTGTACATCAGAACCGAAATGCGTTTGGACATGCAATACATGTTAAGAAATAACAGCTGTATTATTTATTAAAATTGTGTAAACATTGCCGTTAATAAACTAGTCTTTGCTAAAATTGAATAAAAATCATATTTATTAANATCAGAACCGAAATGCGTTTGGACATGCAATACATGTTAAGAAATAACAGCTGTATTATTTATTAAAATTGTGTAAACATTGCCGTTAATAAACTAGTCTTTGCTAAAATTGAATAAAAATCATATTTATTAAATCATAGTGTTTGTTGACCGACTCGTAACTCTTTTTAAATTTTCCGCGTCAGACTATTTGAATGAATGAACAGTTGTTTAGGGTCTGATCAACAAAATGCTATTACTTAAAAATATTTCTAGAAAATAAAATTTTGACATTATAAGATCGTGTTTCCATTTGCTCATTATAAATGAACAGGTGTACAATCAAATTACAGTAAATNAAATTTTGACATTATAAGATCGTGTTTCCATTTGCTCATTATAAATGAACAGGTGTACAATCAAATTACAGTAAATTATCACATGTACTGATTTATAACTATTCCAAAAATTCATAAACGCCCTATTACTACATTAATAGAAACGAACACCACCTGGGAACGCAATACTTAAGAATACTGTTACAAGACGCCNTCCAGGATATTATTCCGCCACATGCAGAGAAAGCTTAACTAAATTTAGAAAATCACACCTAAAGGAGCGCGGACGGTATTCGTGTGCACTTAGTTTAATGACATTTTGCATAAGAACTATTTCTTACTAATCATTACCAACACACATATTTCCTTTCTGTTTATATTCATATAAATAAAATTATGGATGAAATATTAAAATTTTAAGATAACATAAAAGTAAAAGTTCAGTTTAATCCAAAATAAGATACTTTTTAAGTTACGGAAGTGTAAAACGCTGCGACACATGAGGTATTTAGGAAAGAACCAAACACGCCACACATGAGATAATTTTCAAAGGTTTGATTTAAAAAGTGCTAAGAAACCGTGAATAGACTATATAGCATACTGTGTGATGCGTAATGTTCCGTATTGTCTGGGCTGCTGACTGGCAAGCAGTTTACCAGGTACTGATTGGCGAACAAGTAACATATCGGGCAAAGACTTTTTATTCGTGTACATCAGAACCGAAATGCGTTTGGACATGCAATACATGTTAAGAAATAACAGCTGTATTATTTATTAAAATTGTGTAAACATTGCCGTTAATAAACTAGTCTTTGCTAAAATTGAATAAAAATCATATTTATTAAATCATAGTGTTTGTTGACCGACTCGTAACTCTTTTTAAATTTTCCGCGTCAGACTATTTGAATGAATGAACAGTTGTTTAGGGTCTGATCAACAAAATGCTATTACTTAAAAATATTTCTAGAAAATAAAATTTTGACATTATAAGATCGTGTTTCCATTTGCTCATTATAAATGAACAGGTGTACAATCAAATTACAGTAAATGATCACATGTACTGATTTATAATTATTCCAAAAATTCATACACGCCCTATTACTACATTAATAGAAACGAACACCACCTGGGAACGCAATACTTAAGAATACTGTTACAAGACGCCNAACGCCCTATTACTACATTAATAGAAACGAACACCACCTGGGAACGCAATACTTAAGAATACTGTTACAAGACGCCAGAGGGACGTATCTGAAATCGTGCGAGATGGTGGTCTTAACAAAAATAAAATAATTAAATTTGATTCTTAATTTATTCACGCAGCTATTATTTGCAACATTAAACTGTATCCACTATTACTCTTGTTATTTTCAGTGAGGGCAGTATTTAATATATATCTCTATATGTGTTACATTCACTTATTTCACACTCATTATTTACACATATTCAGGCTGATTATTGCCATCACTCCAAATGTCTTACACTCACGCATCCAGTTCAGCAGTACCGCCCGCCTGTCTCACTCTCCACTGTACCGATGCTCGCAGTTTCGCTGCCACTCGTCGCTCTGCTGGCTCGTCGTCTTCGCTGTATTCGCACACTTGTCACTCAAGGTCGCACAATCCTCCAAACTCTCAACTCTCAAAACTGTCGGTTCGGAGGCCCGCCGTGGCTGAAATATTCTAGGTGGCCCGATCTGGAACGTCCCTCGCATACCGACTCTCGTCGCTTAAAAAGGCAATGGAAATGTACCAGGATATTCTTTTCAGATAACCGCAGAAATTAAATCCGCTGGAGGTCAGGAGCGCACGAGTTGCGATAGGCTTATCTCGGCGGCACGCAGCGGTAAGAGTGGCCCAGGGCACTCTCAGGTTACATACTTGCGTGACCTTCACACAATCATTCGCTCTCGTGAACACTATGGGACAAGGGAAGTGATTAAGAGCAGTGACATGCAACAACACAGAAGTGAAACTGCCGCTTATAACCGTGAACCACGCCAGCAAAATGGTGTCACGGGCCAGCAACATGTGGGAACGCCATTCGCCAATCAGGGCCTCGTACTCGCCAGCCGGAAGCCCAGCCAGTAGAGAATTTTTTTCGCAACATGCGATAACAAATAAAATATAAAAGGCTACTTCCCAGGGCCTCGCTCAGCCAATCAGATAATGAGTACACTCTAAATCTGAAACAGTGAAAATTTAACTAAATCAGTGATAGTAGTNCTCGCTCAGCCAATCAGATAATGAGTACACTCTAAATCTGAAACAGTGAAAATTTAACTAAATCAGTGATAGTAGTGAAAATTCAGCTACTGACAATCAGTGCCTGAAAACTAATTAATATGATGGCTTAATTTCACGGATTTATTTGTGATTCCCACTGAATATCGAGAATTATACTGTCATAAGTACCATGTTCCCAGTTCATTTCCTTGATTTGCTAGTCGGCAGTAGCTTATCAACTGACTTTCAGTGAATGTTACTTCACTGATTGATATTACTGATTCGGGCTTAGAGTGTACGTCCACATCAAAGGAACAGCCGTGCAATTTCGTGTCTCTGTGTACTTATTGTCTATTCGCGGTTTCTTCACACGTTTTGAATCAAACCTTTAAAAAATTACCCCATGCATGACGTGTTTGGTTATTTCCTAAATATGTCATGTATCACAAACGTTTTAATCTTCTGTTAAGATTAAATTACCTTATATTTGTTTAAATTTAAGTTTTAGCACTTATATTCTACTTATAAATAAAANACTTCTGTTAAGATTAAATTACCTTATATTTGTTTAAATTTAAGTTTTAGCACTTATATTCTACTTATAAATAAAACCATTACATTTATAATTAATGAGAATGAAAGCAGGGAGAAAATATGAATGTTGGTAATACCTAGTAAGAAATACTTCTTATGCAAATGATTATGTAACAGAGTGCGCAATAATGTAGTGCGTTGCCCCTTTGTTGTAATTTTGTAGACTTGGTAAAGTTTTGTTTGCACGAGGCGGAGGAATATCCTGGAAGTAGAACTTAAAGCAGGGCTTGAGGAAAGTTGGAAGTAACCGCGAATGGAACTATATCTGCTCCGTAATCCAGGCGCACACACTTCCACGCCTCTTGCACTTGTCGACACAAATCAGCGAAAGTTGTAGGTTGGTTAACAGGACGAGTCAGGCTTGTTCGCATGTTGTACAGGTTCNGGCAAGCACATGCGCTGTGGAAGATATCGCCCTTCACTTCGAACTGGCGCGTGAAAACGGCCGTCACTTACACGAAGGCGGTTTCTGGTCTCGTCAATCAGAGCGACACTAGAATCTCCGAACGACCTCTCGCGGCGGCAAGAAGATACTTAACACTTCCAGTAGCAGACAAATTTGCTGTTTTACGCTTTGCAAAGAAGGATTGTGTTCGGAGCTCTGTTAGCATCGGTATAATGCTGTCTCACATAGCGGGGCCAATAAAAACGTGTTGGTACTTCATGTTGTTGATAGCATTTTTTTATAAGACTGCGGAATATAATCCAATCACGATTACTTCCAACTTTTCTGAAGCTCTGCTGAAGTTCTACTTGCAGGATATACTTCCGCCTCATGCAAACAAAGCTTAACCGAATTAAGGTTTATTCTACTCAGGTTGGAAACAGGACGAGATTCCTTATTGGGAGTTTGGCACAAGGGAAATTTTCGCCTCGAGGTGCGCTGGTGTTCCAAAGTGTCGCTTCTGATCTGTCGGTAAATGGAGGAGTGGTTTTTATTTGTGTGTAAAAGTTCATGATTGGCTCGAATTGTGATATATACTTGCTCCAGTCAGAATTATAAGTATTATGCTGTGACTCTATTTCGCAAATATTATTCACTCACTCCAATGGTGTTTACAAGAGCAAACATACAAAATACGCTGTATTTGGTATTATACCTTCACAAGTAACTTTATTTCTATTGAAAAACATTATGAATTTAAGTGCGAAATAAATATAGCCGTCATTAAAAGGAACATTGCACTCTTATCTTATCCCTTACTGAAACTGCGCAAGTAAGCCGTAATAACAATTTTTTTAACCATTCCACTATTTTTTTTTTCAATTCAGTTGCCATATTTAAATAAAGTAATCATGTAAGCCAACGTTTTGCTAAAGCCAGTTTACGACATAATGTTTAACATTATCTGAAAATATTTCGTTATATTTCCACTCATCTGGGGAAGACAAAGTTTNAGTTTACGACATAATGTTTAACATTATCTGAAAATATTTCGTTATATTTCCACTCATCTGTGGAAGACAAAGTTTATTCTCTACGTAGGTTATAACAGAATACGAATATGGAGACTTTCCACAATTATATTTGTTTTATGAAAATTACAACTATTCCATTTACTCACAAAACGGAAAAATCCGGCACATGCGACACCCAAACTAAAAGTATTGAGCTTGCCAACCTGAGTAGAACAAACCTTCACCGAGTCTAGAAAACTCACCATAGGACAACGCATCGCATTCTTGCGCATTAATTATAATAATATTTTACATAAGAACTATATTTTAATAAACATTACCAAAACATATTTTCTCACTGTCTTATTAATACTAATAACAAACAAAAAATAATTTATAAAAAATATAGATAACATTTTTATTTCACAAACATAACGTACTTTTATGTTAACAGAAGTGTAAAACGCTTGTGATATGGCGCATTTAGGAAACAACTAAATGCCCTGTGCTTGAAGTGATTTTTCAAAGGTTTAATTCAAAAAGTGTAAAGAAACCTCGAATAGACCATAGTGTCTCACCCACGAACGGTCTCTCTCACATGTGAGGCGAGTTTCTTCACTGGGCGCGCTTTTCTTCTTTGTACAGTACAGACCATTAAAGCAATTTCCTGTGCAGCGCCTCAGATGTAGGAGACGGGCTGGATGTGTTCGGGGAAATGCCTGGTAATATTAAGCTCCACAAGGTCACATCCGGCCTGAGGAAGCATTGTGACTGCGATGGAAAACAGCACGAACAAGCTTCGCGTGTGAGCCTTTCCTTAGAATTATAAAAGATGTTGGAGACATTCGTTTTTCAGACTATTTTTCGTAGATGCGTAACAGCTGCTGTCAATAAGATCAATCGCAAACACACATATTTGGTGATTCCGACACATGGCAGAGCCACAGAAAAGAAACGGATACGTATTCTGTGACTGGAACCGGGTATTGTGTGTCGTATTGGCAGAGCTAGTGACTTTTCGTGAAAAAAAATTATGAGTACACGGTAGACTTCAATACTGTAAGCACCCAACAGCAGTCCGTCTATTGCCATTGGTTGCCGTCTGCTTGAGAAGGCGTTTTCATGTTTGACCGGGCCACTCAGAATTCGGCAACGTTGCCACGTCTCCTACGTGATTCGTGTGCAGATAGTTAACACGTATCAGAAAGCGATTCAGCCAATCAAGATAGGTCAACGACCCTACCGTGTCTTGAGATATAACGTGTCTTGAAATCTTTTCGCGAAAATCGGGTGTCCCTACACATTGGCGATTGCGTATTGCGAAACATTCCCTATTTGTTGGGCCGCTTGATGGCCAGTAAGTTACCAGGAGCTTCACTGGCAAACAGCGTTCCAACCTGTTGCTGGCCAAAGACGGCCATTTTGCTGGCGTGTACGGCTGGAGTTGGCGGTACAAGCGACTGTTTCATCTCTGTATTCTTATGTACTCTTTGACAGTAAACTCGCCTTGCTGGCGGGCAACATGGCGGAGATTCGTTGACCAATCACTTGCCAGCCGGAATCCCCAACCAATAGTCAGACTCGGAATTTTTCGCCGATACATTCGGAAACAAGCTGAACTCCAGAATCCGTTTTGCGTTTGAGTATCATTTCATTGGCTGTTTAAGGTGTTCTAGGTAAACTGTGCATTTTTTTGATAGAACCGCTTAAGATCTACTTGTATGCACTGTGTGTATTCTTCCAACATGTTGAAAATTAACATTGCCACTGGGCCTGATCACTTTATTCGTGCGCTGGTCAAGTAAAACTTCGAAATTAGTAAAAACATAAATATTATACAAATTTATAGTTAAACGATTTGTTCGTCTCAGGACGTTTGGGTTGTTTACTTTGGTGTTAAATGCAGATGTTGGTATGCCTGTACTGTCAATCAGACACTTTGGACGCGATAGTAAATATATATTGTTTTACAGTATAATTTTATAATTATTACTGTTCCAAACGGTTGGAATTCAGTAATTTTATATTTTCCATTTATAAAAATTGTATTATATATATATATATATGTATATGTTATACTGGTTTATAGTCTTAGTTTGGGGAATTTGGTTTATCTTATGTTAGTCGCTAGCTGGGGGGTGTATCGTACGCTCTGTCTGACGTTAAGCCCGTGTCACGCTGTCAAATTTTCGCCTTTAATTATATTTGACAATGCAATTTGAAGAGAAAATACGGTCATCACGTTTTGCGTATAGTGTTCCGAGCTGGTAGGAAATTCGTACGAGTAAGAGCTGACGTCGCGCAGTGTGTTGGCATAGGCTATTCACGATAAAGTGAACCGTTTTGAAAGCCCGCTCATTTTGAATAACAGCAAATAAAATTTTTTTGTTCTAACTTTAGACGCAAACTTTCAAGTGCGGTGGAATCTATAAACTGTATTTATTTCTTACATGGTAATATTTATTTTAAAAGGCTATTAAAGGATTAAATATGACTGAAAGTAAAACGTAACCAGGGCCTCAAAAGTGCTCACTTTACCGTGACATCCTATAGCTGATTTGCACTTCAGTAGGGGCAGTGAAATTTCGCAAAAAGATTTCAAGAAAGTTATACTTCATAACACTGCATGGTCGTTTACCTGTCTTGATTGGCTGAATCGCTTTTTGACACGTGTTAACCGTCTGCATACGAATCACGTAGGGAGCCGTGCCGGTGTTGCCGAATTCTGAGTGGCCTGGTAAAATATATCGACTGATTCTCAAGCAGATAGCAAACAATGGCAATAGACGAACTGTCGTTGGGTGCTTATAGAATTGAAGTTTACCGTCTACTACTATTATTTTTCGCGAAAATTCGCTAGCTCTACACGTTAGTGAGCTCGCCAGTGGAACGGCGCCAGCTTTCCCGTTTGAATAGACACAAGTACGCCGTAGTAGAAACTGCAACCATCGGAGATTATTCAGCGCGCTGGGAGTTGTTCACCAGCGTCGAGCATGCAGGTGCCGTGAGGACGCAAGTATTGTACGTGCCAATATTCCGAGAACGTTTTAAGGCTACGAATCCATTTATTGCCGACCTGATAGTTTTGCAAAAAAACTTGTCAATATCTTATCGCAGATTTTTGTCATCCAGCAAAGTACGTTTTACTCCTTCAACCTAGCTGACCAATTAAATGTATACTGTGTATACCTACGTGACGGGGTATATTAGTTATTATCAATTTTTGTACGCAATTTTATATTGAATGAATATTGCAATAATTGGCCTGCATAGTAAATTCCCTTTTTGTTAAGATGGTTGTTGTTTGGTTTAACAGTATATATGCTGCCTTCATATTCAAGTGGGAACGGTTAATGCTAAATTTTTCAACACCGAAACGGCCTGTCTTTATGCATTGGGAAGCGGGATTGGGGGGGAGGGGGTTGTAAATTAAATACTTCATATGACTGAAGTAGAATTCAACCCCCCTCCCCCCTTCCGCAGGAAATAATTTCAGCACTCACACATTTTTACCCAACGTTTATAATTCAACCTCAAGACGTAGACCTACTTTCACTCCGTCGTTACCAACTTTACTGGGCGCATGCTAGTCAGTCAGTCCGTTGCAGGTATTTTGAAAAGGTTGATTTCAAAAGTTCTCAGTTAACCGTGTACAGCCTAAACTCTAGCTAGTTTAACCCCAGACCAGGTAACACTGGATTTGGTCCTTGTTTTCCTTGCACGTTCATTATTGATTGAAACTCGTCTGGTAACTGTCTAACGAACCGCTGTTAAATAGATGCAGAAGCTCAAATGTTCACGTTGTTGAAGTTTAATTTACCCTCAAATGAATCCGCGAAATTTCCGGGTGTATCTCGAAAGGGATTCTTCCGCAGCACTCAGTAGCCAATCAGACACAAGGGCCGTTTTTTCAATGTTCCTGACGCAGCCAATCAGCGAATGAGTCCTCCCACATCATCACAGGAGCCACCACGCTATTTCATTTCTGTTCTGTGGCCTCGGACTCTCTAGGTTAATGTGGAAGTTGATGAGTTTGCCACAGTAAACGGAAGTGTGTCGTAAGGAGACCAATAAACGAGGCAACGTGTAACGAAACAACCGTGGCACAGTGAGAGTGTGAGTGAATGAAGAGATTTGGGCGGTTCTTAACATCGAGGTCTTGAGAGCCGATGAGAGTGAAGCGAGGTGAGTATGGAGCAGCGCCGGAATGCAAGGGCGGGGAAAACGGGAGATCACCGAGAAGACCCGCCGACCAGCAGCATCCTCCGCCACTATCCCCAAATGCGAAAATCCGGCGGCGACCCCGCCGGGAATAGAACCTGGTTTGCGTTGGTGGGAGGCGAGTAGTCTAACCACTGCACCACCGCGGCCCCTACAGTGAGAGAGATCCACAAATATTTTTGTGTGGGACGGGAGGGTGTAGGGAATTTTTTACAATGATTTCCCATGCTTTACTTGACCCTTCCATTCCCACATTAATTAAAAATTTATAATGTGTTGTAAATTATAAATTTTTCCATGCGTACTCTACTTAGGCTGGCAAAGAACATGCTTCGTTATCACAACCAATAACCTGTAGCGGCTGTGCTCGGTAACAGATTCCTAAACCATGCTACTGCGCTACGTTATGCCTGGTTCATATTACTGTTCACATTTCCTAACAGGCGATGCCCATTGAAAATTTTAAGAATACAATGGATAGTGTTTACAATTCTTGTTAATGAAAGAAAAATAAGAATATGAAAAGTTTTTCTCGTGTTTTAGGATTAAGGGCTATTTGAAAAAAAAAAAAGGGAGGAACAACTTTTTTTCTTAAAATATAGACTAACAAAAAGTACTTTGTTTTATTATTTTTTTATTATTGTACTTACATATAGCTGCTACACTAAACATGAAGACGTTAATAATTTTGAACTTACTCTTTCGACATCTTTCAAAGCATCACGTGGAATCTTGATATGACGGGAGCTCTGGATTCTTGAACATCATGTGTGGAGGTTCGGTTGGGCGCCTTCAGAGTCTTCGTGTTAGAAATCCCAAAAACAAATAAAAAGAGTTTTCATATCAGAAGTGGCTCTGCATCTCAAAATTTCAGGCAATCTTCATAACTTACTTGAGTTTTACTATGTAATTTTCTGTATGATGTCGAGTCTATGGATAACAGGCATTACTGTTCTATTTAACAATTTTAATTTTGCGTAACTTTAATCCCAAATCGTGAGGCATTAAATGGGCGGGCAGCAAATCTGAGCATTTCGCCAACTCGTTTCTTTTTCTTTCTCTGTAGTTATAATGTGCGGACTTTTTGCAAGCAGCGACCGGTTTGTACAATGTCAGTAGGGTGGAGTTAGGTTCTGAAATAAGTCAAATCAGTAACAGGTTAATTAACTCTGGTGAAATGTTTGCCAGTGTTTTCTGAAACGAAGGTGTAAATTCAACTGTATTATTTACATGCTCAGTAAAATGTTCTGCAGGAACGTATTTAACAAGCAGAACTCAAGATTATCGACATTATTCGAATACACACTAAATGATGGTACTGTTCGTAAAGTTTATAGCCAATCAAACGTACTAATTAATTTGCCATCTTCACGATAAACTTCTGCGAATAATTATCGTGCATTTGTATTCCACTCCACGATTTTGTACATTCGTTTTATTCATTACAGTTTAATGACAAAAAAATTCTGAGTACACCTACAAAATATTTGAATGAATATTACCCTATTATTTTGGTGTACACAAAACTATTTTGTGGGGTGATCATTAAACTTTTTGCAAAGTATCCCAAACATTTGTCTTTATTTGTATTCACAATTTTGTCGTCATTTCAAGCCATTGTCGTCTTAACGACAAAATAAAATATGGGTATTATGTAATTTCACAATTTTACAGATACAGTAGTAGTGGTACAGATATCACCCAAACTGTTGAAAAAATACGATTTAAGTTTCATTTGAAAGAAGAAAGCATACATTTTCCAACAATGAAAAATGTGGTGCTAGAATTTATTTATGTAAACGTTTTAAAAATTAATTAATATAAGACCATTTATAATTAAAATTTAAGCATATGTCCATCCCCTGTTTGTTTCAGAAAGCACGTTTTACAAAAAACCATCATCAAGCAAGTTTATCATTGTAATTACTCTGATTGCATTAAATTAAAAAATTGAAACAACTAATTCGTTTCAGCCACGAAATTATCATTTTTAAAACTGAAATTGATGCGCATAAAATCAATTATTAAAATATTTGTAACCATTATTTATAATACTTTATTACACACAATCACATACATTATTATAGGTTTGCTAGATGATGTTGCAAGAGTGGAGGGAGGAGTTATTTGCAAAATGTGTTTTCGAAAGCCTTCAGAAATGAAATACGTCTAAATATTTATTAAAATTAGACTCTTAAAGTTTGTTTAGTTCAAACATTAAATTAAGTAAATTCTTGCAAAATATTTTTTAGTGTTACAAAGTATAGACGTTCCTCTTTCATATGCAACTTAAAATCGTACTTTTCTGACAGTTTTGGTAGTGTCTGTACTGATTTTTATAGAACTCTTGCGTGCTGTACAGTCACGTGCTGTGCTTCATTTCAAGCCTCTCTACTTCTCAGCTTCACCCCTTTTGCAGAAATTCTTCGTTGTGCCGTCATAATTTCAGATTCATAGTAATTACTGACAGTGTACAGTTATAGAAAATGTACATGTTAATAGTTAGTTAATATACTTGCACGTAATTTTAGTTGTACAAAATATCAGGAACATATTTACATTTTGTCGATAATGTTTTGCCATTCTGCAAGCAGGGAATAACACAGAGTGAAAATAATATACAATAGTATTAAACAACTGGTAAACTGTAAATATTTTATAGTCAAACGTTTACAATAATACCACTGGAACTGAAATTATGACACGAAAACGAAGAATATCTGCACATTAGGCGAAGCCGAACCTTAAGGCTCCCGCCTACATAGCGCTAGGTTTGAAATACGCGTTTTTCAACGAAACTATTAAAATTGCGTCCAATGTGCTGATCTACGAAAATAACACGCACTTCAGACGAGGGTTGTTAAGTGCTTTCAAGAAGTCACGCACATTATATACACCATTTCATAGCACTCCAAAAAAATTATAAAAACATTTTTTAAAAGCGCCGTATGTATCTCTGAATATATGCGTCATAAACATTCAAAACTACTCAAGTGCCAGTTGTTACGAGTTGTGGTCAGGCCCTTACCTGAGCGGCCTGACTGATCACACCTTCACTTATTTATCCAGGACACGGGTCGTGATAGCTGAAATTAGTTATGAAGTCGCAAACCACAGAATTCCCCTCCACTGGCCTGTAAACTGGAACAACGCAGCCGATATAGGACAGTGTAGTCCGTGGGCGGTGTCTTTTGTCGTCGCGCCATTGAAACGAGAAGACCACTGAAGATGGGTGTGTCCGGCCGTCGGCTTGCACCGTCTTAGTCAGCCTCCGGAATCATGAACAAGGCGGGGACTCTCTAATTAGGCTTTACTCAAAACGTGGCTGGTTAAATATTTATAAAATCATATAATTTAATATTTCAGTATATTTGTATAGCTGGCCCCGTTCATATTCAATCATATTTATAATGAAATAATATTTTACAACTTTGATGTTAAATAAACTTCCTTTATATAGTGTTATTATATAATTCTTATCAATAACTTTTAACGCATCTATATACCCGTTAAGGATAAATATCAACAAAATATCAAAATCATAACACCCTGCATTGAACATTCCCACAGGCATTCCATCAATAAAATAATAGGGTCAACCGCAGAACGTTCCATAGGTACACGCAGAGAGACGAGAACACTGTCCGCCAGTTCAGAGCCTTGCGCTTAGCGGTGATGGGGCAGTTGATGCGCGTGGCAGTGTCGCTCTTATCGCTCCCGCGCATCTCGGTCTCAAACGCGGAAAAAAAAGCTCCAGCTAGGCGAGGCATTTAAGTACTGTATGGCTCGGCCACTACTCTTGGAGCTCACCCCACGAGGTGCCCGTCTTTACTCAACTTTTTTTAAGCTGGGGCTGCGGTGGCTGAGCGGTTAGCCTGCTTGCCTCTCACCAACCTGGTTCGGGTTCAATCCGCGGCCGGGTCACTCCCGTATTTTCGCATGTGGGGATCGTGCTGGACGAAGCCACTGGTCGGCGGGTTTTCTCGGGGAACTGCCGTTTCCCCGCCCTTGAATTCAAGCGTTGCTCCAAACTCACCTCAATCACCCTCATCGGCTCTCGAGACCTCGCTGTTAAGAGCCGCCCAAATCTCTTCACCCACTCGTTAACTCGAAGCTGCCTTCACTCCTCCTGCCCACCCCTTTCTCCTACTGCGAGGGGGTTAATTACTCAGTCACCTCGGCCCAGTTGCTACGGGCGGGATTGCGAATGTTGTGTGGGTCACGGNGGGGGCATTGTAGGGTAATCGGGGCCAACCGCCGACGTCGATTATTATGTGTGCCAACCGGCGACCTTCGCGGCTCGAGGACCAATTATCTTTCCCGTTATGCCGCCCGCCGATAATTCACGGATTTGTCCGGTAACTCTCCCGGCCGCCGCGTGCCATAACTTTCGCTTACCCTGCGTCCACGAAATACCGTTCCCATAGGCGTGCGCAGGGTCGTGGGAGGGGGTGCAAGGGTGCAGATACACTTAACCCCCCCCCTCCCCTACCATTTTTATCCTAGGCCTTTTTCCTGTAAAATCAATTACACTATTATTGGTGTCATTTAAATAATTACTGTGTATAATACTGCCATGCAAAGAATTATTTCCTTACGATGTTTATTTTTAAAATCATCACGTTCTTAAAATGTAAAGTTTTTTAATTCCTTTGTAAACAATCAAAACTGTTTCATATTGACTAACGTGCGTGTGGCGCAGATCTACGTGTTTTGGTTTCGCCATCTTAGCGTCAGCATGCGTGCGAACGTATTTTCGTCCGGTTGCCGTGGATAACAGAAAAACTTCGAAAAAGGGATTGAAGTTTATTTTTTTTTTTGGAAACGTACGTTTCTTGCAAACTTTACTGATATTTTTAACCGGATTTTGTTTTGATTGTCGCCACCTTCGTTGATGTTTGAAATGTAGCGGCGTTTGAGAGCACTATTTTAGAACAGCAATAGGCAATGAATTTAAACTTGTAGGTAAATATTTTATCCAAGAGTTTTACTGTAACAAATAACCACTTTTATTTTTTACTCATGTCGTTATGCTTAATTTAAATATTTTCCTGCAAACATATACCTCTCAATTCTCAAAAACGCGAAGCCTTTTTTCGTCACATTTGACGAACATTCTATTTCATTACGAATTTTACTTAGTAATGTAATTTTGGTAACTCGGTATTTTGAAATTAGCTATAAAAGCTAAGGATAAGATTAAGCCTCTGTGGATTAAATTGGCATGATGCGGGTTTCACTATTCAACATGTATTTTAAACGTAGGCCTGTGTAACGGGCAAAAACAAGAACATAATGATATCCTCAAAACTATGAAGCAAATTTTCAAAACAAACATTATTAGTATTTATATCTGACAAAGGACATTTTAGTATTTTAATAACAAAGTGCAAAACACATACCTGTCACACAGTGTAAACCACATAAGTTTTCGTGAAACGGATTAGGCCATTGAAATTAGGGTAAGAAAACAACACATTTACTTAACGCTGAAATGATATTCACGCACTAAAAATGCACTTTTGTCACCAATCGCCTAGTGTATTACGACTCTTAATTACGTTTAGACACACTTCGCGCTTTGTTTGTCACTTGAACTATTCGCAAGTAGCTTTTCAGGAGTACATTTCGCTGTATTTTTGCATTGCGGGACTATGCAACACTTGCTAGTGTTCGGTGATGCAGTAACAACATTCAAAACCTCCGAAACAACAAAATATAATACAAATTCCAAATGCACACCTAACTTGCTAGGCATCTGTGTGCAAACAGCAGACCAACATGCATTGGCGTGTGGTGAAGTGTTGCAAGGTAAGCTGGTGCTTTCTCAGAGCTGTACACACTCGGCACACGCAGCAGGAACCAGTAACCATAGTGGAGCCGGGAGAAACTGACCGTATTGCGGCCACTCACGAGAGAGCGGCGAGGCACCCATTACACGCGTGCTGTGACGTCAAATGCACTACTACATTTGACTGGCCGATGTGTAAACTAGCAAACGGTCAGGTACAGCACAGAGCAAAACACAGCTTACCTTGCAACAGTTCACCATACGCCGCTGCCAGCATATGTACTGATGTCACAGGCACAACAACATGGCGGTGTCTGATTTCCCGCCCAAAATAGTAGTCAGTTTTAAAATGCAATATTCTCGAGTTATACACACACAAATAAAGAGAGGGATAGTGCGTGAGTCTTAAAATTTATCATACTATCACATGGTAGGCAGAAATAATGCAAAGGAAATACCTATTGCATCACGTAAATGAAAAAAAAAAAAAAAAAAAAGAATCTTACCAGTTTTGTGGAGAGTCGGAGTTTTGAGAGCCGAGGAGAGCGAAGCGAGGCCATTATGGAGCAGCGCCGGAACGCAAGGGCGGGTAAAAAAGGGAGATCCCCGAGAAAACCTGTCGACCAGCGGCATCGTCCGGCACAATTCCCACGGGCGAGAATCCGGGAGGGATCCAGCCGGGAATAGAAACCCGGCTCGTCTTTGTGGGAGGCGAGTGATCTAGCCGTGGTGCGCCGCCACGCTTGTACGCTGTCATATTTCACCGATTTCAAGAAATGTTAAGGGGCGCGTCTGCCTGGAGCTTTTTCCGCGTTCGAGGCGGAGAAGCGTGGGAGCTATAAGGGCGACACTGCCACGCGCTACAAGTGCGCCACCGCCGCTACGCGCAGGGCTCTGAACTGGCGTGCAGTGTTCTCGTCGTGCTGCGTGTACCTATGAGGCTTTCAGCGGTAACCCTGTAATTTTATTGGTAGAAAGTGTGTAGCAAGGTTCAATGCATGCCCCTCGATTACTTATGTGTGTATATAACGCGTATATTTTGAGATACAGCGCTTTGGAAATGCCGTTTGAGTGTTCCGAAATGGAAGTAACCGACAGGCATAGTCTGAAGTGTGCGTTATTTTCGTAGACTAGCACTTCGGGCGCGCGTTTAATAGTTTTGTAAAAAAAATAAGAACACCTGGACTTCCAACACATTGCAAAGCAGTTCGAACGCCAGGCAGGTAAGCGGGCCCTTTAAGGAGAACGTCTAAAATTATTCCGAGCCCTGAGATAATAACAGTCTGTGACAACATTATCGAGTCTTTAAGGTAAAAAATAAAAAAACAGTCTGTGGCAATTTACCGAGTTTTTTACACAGCGCTGTAGTCCAATAATTTTCACATTCTTCACATATTTTAAATCAGGACATGGCAAATCTCGGCCGCTTAAATGAGTGGCGCATGCTTCCACAATATGGCATGAAATGGCGTGTGGTGAAGTGTTGAAAGGTAAGCTGGCGTCAGCTGTGTGCTGTGCCCTGTTGCTCACTAGTGTACACTTCCACCACTAAAACGTAACTCGGCGACTGACGCCACAGGACGTGTGTAATGGGTTCCTTGCTGCTCGCAAGTGATTGGTCGGGATACGTTCAGTTTCCCTACGCTTCGCAGTGACTGTCAGTTCCTGCTGCGTGCAACGAGAATGTAAAGCAGTGAGCAAGCACCAGCTCACCTAGCAACTGTATCGTCACACGCCAGTGCTGCGTATACCCGCGTATGTCCTCGATTACAGCCCTGCAGTACTTGAAATATTTTGCTTTGTCCATTACGAATGTTTTAAAGAATTGTCTTTCCTGTCAAACGCAGGCCTCCATTAAAAACATATTTCAGGCAGCTTGTTAGCGAATGTACTGGACCCATGACCATTGTTGCAAAAGCGCGCTACTTTTCAACAGCGAAATTCTCTATTCTTTGGTAGGCTGTGGTAGTATGTGTTGGTTTTAATTGCAAGGAGTTGTTTAGCAGGCCGGCCACTCCCCCAGCACTAGAAAGTAATTAAGCGTGGGGTCGTTAATAAAGAGATATTACAAATCATTGAATAAGGTTGAGCCATTAACTACGCGGACGGAATTCCTGTTTATAGACTGTATGTCGGATTCGAAAAATATCCCGCGTTTTTTACCGACAGGCTGAATCGAAAAATCGACGCGAGGAAACCAGCTGGCCTCGCTTAAAAGCCTTCATGTTTCTAAGCTATGCGATCTATCTGGAGTCGTGATCGATGAATCGATCGAGATTTGATCTCGGGTCACGAGTGTGCAGAAAAAAAAGTGTTTGGTAACGATACAGATTATGGCTGTGCGGTCTGTATTTTTCAATTTGATTTCGAAACTTGCTGACCGTAAGGATACCGGTGCTTGCGCCCTTGAAACACGCTGGTGACCGGGCGATAGATCGCAAGTAATGATAATCGTTAATATCGAATGTTAAAGATGTAAAATATTGATGTTATCGCATAATTAATTAGGCAGAGAAAATTACATAATACACAAATATACACAGTAAATTTGGAAGTGTCTGCAAACGAAACGCGTTATTAACTGGAAACAATGATGGAAATCCAATATCTCGTTTAGCTGACGTGTGCATATACAGTATCATACTATCAGAATTTGAAACGTAAAATATTGCTAACCCATATGGTTCCACATTGATTTATATTTCAACTGTTGCAACAAAGTAATATTTTGATGTATCCTATTTTTGTGTTAAGAAATGAGCGAACTGCCTACTTGGTACTCAGTGCTTATTGATACTGATCACTGCCAGAGAAGGATGGTAGTGATATCTGCAAATCGTGAAATGTTCACGAAAGATAGTGTCTGCAATACATTCTTGTTCATAACTGTGTACAGTGTACAGTAGCGTACATAAATCACATACCTGTGCAGTACGTTCACTATCGCGGATAAGCTGTTCACATTTTCCGTGCGTTGACTGGAATTTTTTCGGAGACGTACAGTTAATATGTACGGAAACGTGATCCGTAATTACGAAAAACAGAGATGAGCTCGATAATTACAAAACACGTAACGTCTCCGTATTTCCTACAGTTGCGGGTTTGGGGAAAGAACAATGCCGAATCTACACCAAGCTTTCTTCGCCACTGCAACAAGAAAATTGTGATTTCTGCGGTAATTAGGATATCCATGCTACATAGACCTGTTACTTTAAACATAAAAAAGTAATATCAGGCACACGTGATCGTTAGAAACACTCCAGACACTCAAATATTACTAACAACTGAAATAGTTACGTATGCCACAATCCAAGAAATAACATATTTTATCTACCTGGTCAGAAGAAGGACGTACGTAAATGAAAAGAGTTAAACAATTCCTTAAATTTTTATTATCTTCAAAGCTCGTTTTAAAATAAAATATTTAAATTTTTAAATAAGTGTATACACATTAAAACATCTGCATTATAAAATAATAAAAAAATTTCGTAATCTTTTTTTTTTTGAACAGAAATACATAAAAATTAATTAACAAATTTGTGGTGAAGTTTTGTTTTGCGAAGCCTTTATTGAAAAAGGGAGATCTCTTTGGAGTGGAGAGATGGTGTGGAGCGATTTTGCGGGTCTTAAAATCGGGGCCTTGAGAGCCGATGAGGGTGAAGTGAGGTGAGGATGAAGCTGCGTCGGAATGCAAGGGTGGTGGAAACGGGTGATCCCCGAGGAAACCCGCCGACTAGTGGCATCGCCCGGCACGATTCCCTCATGCGAACATCTGGGGGCGACCCAGCCGGGAATCGAATCCGGTTCGCCTAGGTGGGGGGCGAATAGACTGACCACTACACCACCGCGGCCCCGGACTTGTCCGTATTTTAACTGAGAGTTCTGGAATATTTTTAGTAGCATTTTGGCGCAAAATGATGGACTTTTTTTCGCAGGGACTAAATAAGATAATATTTCACATGTGCGAATTGTGGATTTGCGAACAACAGCAATGGTTTGGGACTTCCGCCGGGCAGAAGGGCAGAGAAGTGTAACTCACTCGAGTGACTTTTTTTTTCTCAAACGATCGTATAGTCACACCGTAGGTAGGTACGCAGAGGTGGAACAACAGCTCGTGTTGCCAACCTGCACGCGCCATCAAAATGGCGTCACTGGCCAGCAACATGTCGGAATGTCTTCCGTCAATCAGCGCCTGGTAACTTACTCGCTACCAGGCAGTCCAGCCAATAGGCAAGCACCCGTAGCACGCAGTAGCCAATCAGACACAATAACCGCTCCGACAGCCTCGGGCAGTCGATCAGAGAATGAGTACGCCCGCGTTAAAGAAACTGACACACCATTGCACTTCTGTATGCTTACCTATCCTATGGCATAGCGTTCCAAGGGGAATATTGGTTCACGTGGGAGCCATCAGCCGCGAGCTGCTGAAAGATGCTGTCTCTCATCGAACGCTCATTTTATCCCAGCGCTCACATTATAGTCCATTCCCGTTTACTTCCAACATTTTTAAAGCCATGCTTAAGTTCTACTTCCAGGATATTCCTCCACCTCATGTCAACAACGCTTAACCCACTCTAGAAAATTACACCATAGGGTCAACGTACCGTCTTCGTGCGCACTCAGAGTAATATTTTGCAAAAATAAACTATTTCTTACTAGTTGTTATAAATGAAATATTTTAATTTATAGCTACCACCACAAATATATAAGTAAAAGTTCAATTTAACGAAAAATTGTGTACCTATATGTTAACTGGAGTATTAAACGCTTGTGTCATGTGAGAGACGTGCAAAATTTGCGTTATCTTTCGGTGACAAGATACTCTACTGTCTTATAAATAAGCGAGCAGTGTCGGTGGTTTCATTAGCCGCTGCACTTTAATCGACTTCACGTAACTTTTTGATCTCCTTAAAAGTGATTGGCCACTCCGCCGCTGATATTTTCTTATTGGCTCGATAGTTCTCCGAGGCGAGACAGACATATTTCCCGTCAGTGGTTGTAGTCGGTCAAATACACACTAACTTGGAGTTCAGTCTGTCCATAAATAATAACGCTAAATTAGCAGGTCTCTAGTTATAGCACATATCAAGGAAACAAGCAAGCACGTCATCATGGATAGCGCTATTTTTCAAAAGTTTGATTCAAGACGTGAGGATAAACCGGGAATAGACTCTAGCGGTTAATGCACTATGCTTAAAGCTCAGCATCACCCTTTTTTTTTTTGCATAAATTCGTCGTTTTCGTGCCATAATTTCAGTTTAAGGGGTATTATTGGAAATTTTCGATTATAGAAAATTTACTATTTGCTAGATGATTTATATATTTATATATAATTTCCCCTGTGTGTTATTTCCTGCTTGTAAAAAGGAAGGAACTCAATGATAAAATATGAATATGTTCTCGACTTTTTACAACTAGCGGATAACAGAATTAAAATTAAGCAAAAAAATATGAAACAACTTGTAAAATGTAAATTTTCTGTAATCATACATTTTCAGTAATTACTATGAATCTGAAATTATGACGCAAAATCTAATAATTTATCCAAAAGGGGGTGAAACCGAGCCATAAGTAATAAAGTAGGGTACGCTTCGAACATCTGCATATTTCTTTCACTTGCGGAGGCCGCGGTGGTGTACCGATCAAGTTATTCTCCCACCACAGCGAAACGTGTTCGATTCCCGGTGGGATCACTCCGATTTCATTTTGGGAAACATTCCGGGCGTTTTCGTTGA
>NQII01003520.1:254195-264499 GCA_002778355.1 Clitarchus hookeri | reverse complement strand
TTTTTTTTTTATAAAAGTGGCAAAGTTTTTGTGGTAATATAAACATGATGACTAAGGACTTGTCAACTAAATGAGAATGGTTTGCCACGACACCACAGTTTTGTATAAATAATTAATGTGGAAAAAAATGGTCGAAAGGCATATTTTAATTTCGGGAAATCGCGTATGAATAAATTCACAATAATTTTTGCAAATGTTGCTACATGATGTTTTCTGATCGCTGTAGTTTTTGAAATATGTATTTTTAGTTAATTACTGTGGTGCTAGGGAGGCTGGCCCTACATGCTAATATTCAAGTAATTGATTCATGTACATTCTACCGAACAAAACCCCTAACTATTGCACTAACCTACTATTATATGATTGATAAAGTAGACATCTGTAAAGTAATTGACTGCAGTTTTCAAAATTTTTGTAAACCCCCTCTCACAACGCCTAATGAAACTTCAAAAACTTCATCCTTCACCAAGAGCATTGACACAGGTTTCAAAGGGAAGTATGACTGACAATATCACAAACAATTTTTAGGGCTATTTAACCCCTCAAGTGTTTTTTTTTTTTATTTAGTTGAGTTTTAATATTAAAATATAACTAACGAGAACATACAGGATTATATTGGTTTTTGTTAAAAAAAAAAAAAAAGTAGTTTGGTAGCATTCACACTTTTTTTTGTTTCTCTTGCTTTTTTTAACGATTGTATATTTTAGCCAAATAATGTTTTGTGAACCACAATTAATGCTACAGTAGAGAAATAAATGTCTACACAAGGGAAACGTAAGTTACTACTACTACTACAAAAACACGAAACTAAATCCTTGTAGAGCCAAGGCCAAGACAGCCTAAATATTCACTGTGGTGCAGATGTCTATTACAAAACAAGTGCAATAAATAGTAACAATCGCGATNTTACAAAACAAGTGCAATAAATAGTAACAATCGCGATGCAGCGAGAGGTAAGCGAAAGCAGAACGACGAAAGCTGTATGGCCTGTGTGAAAATTTCATTTTTAAACAGTTTCAGTTCTGAGCAGACTATGCCTTTTGGTAGTATTCTACTTTTAACTATTAAAAACCCACTTTAATTAAGGTTTTAGGCGTTGCAAACAAAATAATTCACGATGTGTGCTACACTTAAGTCGACACGACACTTGCTTCGTTGTCACAGCCTATGAGCTTTAGGCTATATGCTAGGCTACAGTTATATGAACCTATTATGACCTAGAACAGTAAAACTGTTTGCGAATCACAAACCCACAGATAAGATCATTGGTCATTGAGCTTCGCAGTGTGCAGTACACGCCAAAAATTACCCCATGTGCATAATGTACACAATTGTGTATGCTGCACCTGATTGGGCAAATAACATTAAAAGAAGATAATTTTTAACGTTTACAAACTAATTTAATTATTTGCTGTACATAAGTTATTTTTCC
The DNA here is from genome assembly GCA_002778355.1 of Clitarchus hookeri. Taxonomy (NCBI): domain Eukaryota; kingdom Metazoa; phylum Arthropoda; class Insecta; order Phasmatodea; family Phasmatidae; genus Clitarchus; species Clitarchus hookeri. The sequence continues at coordinate 263,067 of NQII01003520.1, read as the reverse complement.
AACATTGGTATAACAATTCTACTTTATCCCTATATTATAGTGGTTCCAATTCCCTTATTATATTTTCGCCACCAGAGGCGATGTTCCATAAAGTTACTCTGCGAGTTAACTTAATAGTGCTTTCCTCAGCTGTTACTCTGTGTTACTCTACTCTACTCTCGGAGTAAGGTTTTGGAAAGCCATCCTGTATGTGTTGGAGTGGACATACCCTAGACATGGTTGGGGTGTGCTGTAGTGCAAGCCAATTCCACGAAAAGTTGAGTTGCTCAGCAGAGTTGTTTACTCATCGTCAGGCCACTGTGATGGTTACGAAATGTGGTAGCATGTTTAAATAATATTTTTGTCGTATGGCTTGTTACCTGCTCCGTTTTTACGCTAAACTGCTTATCGGGAAACGACATACACACAAATTAATGCAAAAAAATATATGCATGAAGTGTGGCACGAATCCATGACATATGTATTTTCAGAAAATTAAATTGACTACTACATCTTATCCATATATGTTTGTAGAGTGGTTTTAATTTGTAATTGGTTCAAATCATATGGCATGTGAGTTGCCAAAGTACTGCAAAATTGAATTTCTTGCGGCAAAGATATTATTATTAATTCTTTCAGCCTTGGTTTTGTGTTGTATTGCACAGAATGAACAAAACCGTTTTCGCGGTGCATAGGGAATTCGTATGCACACCACATCAAATTCCCAATACTGATATGTTTGCAACTATTAGTTGGATTTAAATTGCTGTTAGCTGACATGACATTCCATACTGACACGAACCTTATTTGCTTGCAAAATGCATATAATAATATGATTTTCCCCTTGGGATATGCAAATAATGCACCAGATTGTCGTTACAACTTATGTAGACTTTATGTTTGTCTTTAGCTTACTTTGTTTTAAAAGCTGTCGCATAATGGAACTCTATTTATTTTTTCTTTTTATAAATGTGGTTTAAATATATCTCACATTAATAGTATTCTCTCGCATGTTATTTATGAATTCAGATAACATACTCGGGGAAATTAAAAAAATATATATCTAAGAACATGAAGACAGAAACCAGAATGAATTGGGGCAGAGGTAAATATCTGAACTCGCATTATGGAATTTCTGGTGTTTAATCCCGGTCCAGCTACCCTGAATTATGGGACGTGTGACTTAAACAAGCTATTGCCGATTTCATCTGGTTTCCTGATATAATTAGTATTACTTGCGCCTCAAATTACCTCGCTGTCGACGAGACGTTTAGTCTAACCCAATGTTAAAAAAAAAAAATTTGGAAAACCGAAATAATATTTTTTTAACCAAATTATAACTCAATGTCACTCAACACCCTTGCCTTTTTTCTTTAATGCCGCAATTTTCTTTAATAGTAACAATTAAAGAACCACATGTTCCAAATAATTTAGGCAACTCAAGAAATTATTATAGACAAAAATCTACATTCTAGAATAACTTTTAAGTTTTAATTATATATTCGTAATTTATAGCACACATGTTCATGTCAAAGTGAGAATTGTTTGCTACAAATGAGTGTATTCTTCAAGATGGATATTAATATAAAAAATAATTAATTAATGAAAATACCCAGTGTCAGTGAAACATTTTGACAGAGCTAAACAGCTGAGGTCTTCAGCACCGATGAGTGTTACGTGAGGTGCAAATGGAACAGCGATGGAATGCAATGGTGTGAGAAATGGGAGTACCCCGATAAAAAACCCGGACAGTGGCAACGACCCTTGCGTATTCCACTGGTGAAAAATCGGGGTGTGCCCGCCAGGAATCAAACCCGATTCACAATGGTAGGAGGCAAGTAAAGTACCTTAGTACTAGGCTTATTATAATACACAGAAGTTTTCTATATAGACATAGCCAAGACTGCTCGTTTTATTTGCAAGTTAAACATGTGTATTCAGACTTGAGATATAGATAAAATAACTTCTGGTTCGGAAAAGTGTTACGGTGAGCTCTGTTTAAGTTAAAGTGTGGTAGCTTGCAAGAGTTTTAATAATAGATTTGTTAAGCACATTTTATCAAAATAAATCATATTTTCCTTATAAATTATTATTTTACAAAAGTAACCTTATTTTTGCTATATAATAGTTTACTGAAATTAAAACAATTTTTAGTCTTTCGGTTTATATGTGAATGGTTATTTAACAGGACGACATGTCACAAACACTCTTGGGGAGCAGAATCGCTTTTTTTTTACATAATTAATTATTTTCTCCAACATGTAAATAGTCATCAGCGCTTTAGAATTATTGTATTACTCGGTTTTTACAGATACATTTAAAATTCAAACTTTCTTTTCTGATTGGCCGGAAGCGAGGTCTTCTCAGAAGCCGAAGGCTCTCACATGAGTGTGTAAATAGGAAGTGTGTACGAGGGTCTTTGATCCATATGTAGACGACCAACTGCAAACACACCACGAGTAACGACAATTGACAAGATCACTTCCTGATGTCATCCAGCTGCACTAAGAGTTTGAATCCCTAATGTCGTTATGAGGAATAGTTCAGAAAATTATGGGATTTGATCACTGGGCCGGATGTGTTCCTTAAACCATCCCTACATGACACCCCATTTCTGCTACCTTCTGTTATACCTTTGGGCGCACCAGAAGGCATACAATTTTCTATAGCAGGTGTAGAATAAAAATAATGCATCTGTTAATACCCAAACATTATCTAAAGTGCTAACAGAACATTTAAATTGCAGGAAAAAACAACTCGCAAATGGCAAATATTCCACAATTGGCAGGGGTACAAATGCAATCAAATATTATATGTAGGTGTTTTGTGGTACATTCAAAAAGTATTAAGATAGCTTTTTTTCCCTGAAGAAAGACTGCATTTATTTAAGTTCCTGTGCACGAGTAGTAGATTATTAATGTATGGAAAATTATGTTAGTAACTTTACTGCTTATGTATAATAAGAAGTTACTGTATTCACAATTATATACAATGGTCATTTACGCAACTAATTAAAACACTATTAAATTATTTAAATAATTAACTTTAACAAGCATAATAATCAATCTTGTGCTTTGCATAATTAAACAAGATTTTACTGTTAGAAGGCCAAAAGAAGGCAAAAATATCTCAATACCAGAAATATGCCTTTTGTTTGTATGGGTTAACATCATTCATGCTACACAGCTCAAATTACCTAATGAGATACACGAACAACGATCTCAGTTATGGCGTTTTATTGTATATACCAAAAAAACTATAGTTATCACATATTTTTTAAGTTGTGTTGATTGTTTTATTATGATCATGGGATTAAATCGAAATATTTCTCGTTACTTAAGCATGCATTAAGTTTCATTTGTACATAAATACGTTTTAAGAAACCCGCAATCTTTCCTAAACGGATTTAGACAACTTGAGGTTGTTACTCGGGTGTACGCCATCTTGTCTGTCATGGCTCTGTGGGTATAGCGGAAATTATGCGGGTGCATCAATAGGAACAGTGTCGTTTCCCCTCTGACAGGAGGTTCTATTGCTTCTTAAAATACTTGAAAATATAAGGCAGGGTTTTTGTTTACAAACCAGTGACACACATGCCATTTTGTAAGTGTACTGCACAGCACTACGTACAAGAAACACATAAGAAACACATAGTGTTGAAGAAGCCTAACTTTAAATGCTTTCGATCACCTGAGGATCCGGAAGGATGAATCGGCGAATGGATCTATAAACTTGCCGAATGTCCAACTGACCGAATGTTAAACTGATTGAATTGATGTGGACCACTCTGCGTTGTCTGGCACGTTGACTGTCATCACCTCATCGGCCCAAAGTCGCTGCATCAGTGTGGCCAGCAGAACATGCACTTCGTGTGTCCCGATGTGTGTTCACATTGTTCACTTGGGAACTGGTTATGATCCGATACTGAGTGATCCAACCCAGTGCCTGTGGTTTCCGTGGAGAGATCTGTGTAATTAGAATAGGAATTAAATGTTAGAAGGTGTAATAAATAGCATTCGAATTTATCGCCCTTGGGAAAGTGTTCGAGAATTTGGCCCTTAGTAGATTATAAAGTATTCTCAGAATAAATGCACGCCACATGCATATCTAATGAGGTGTAAAGTAACAAGGCTAGGGTATTTGAAGTTTTCTGTATAATTTTCCCAGAACAATTCTAATCAAGCCAATTAGTGATGTGGTANGCAAGGCTAGGGTATTTGAAGTTTTCTGTATAATTTTCCCAGAACAATTCTAATCAAGCCAATTAGTGATGTGGTAATTAATTAGTATTTCTTTCAACCTGACTGTTCCGGTCGTAGAGTGCCCCAAAACTTCACAAGCCGAATTTTCGCCTGTGCTCAACAAAGCATCACATAATCATGTGTGGCATTGATATTAGTGCTGAAGTCAGAACTCGTAACTCAACAGGTTTTTAGAAAACTAGCTCACAACATTTCAGTGTTTTATGTGTATATGTTTCACGTTCTATGTTAATGATGTCAGTTAATTAAATTACCTCGCAGAGTGGAGCGAGCTCTCTGCAACGACGCCGCTCGCCCGCGCGATCTCCGACAGTATTATTCCAAGTTTCTTAGGTTCTGCATGTGCGTCGCATCGTGGAGGACTTTCAAACTTTNCGCGATCTCCGACAGTATTATTCCAAGTTTCTTAGGTTCTGCATGTGCGTCGCATCGTGGAGGACTTTCAAACTTTGTTCTGAACACTTAACTACGATAGGTTAACGTAATTTACTGGAAATTTTATTTAGTTTACTAATAGCCTTCCCCACGTTCACAGAAAACCTCCATCAGGTCATTTTACCNCGCGATCTCCGACAGTATTATTCCAAGTTTCTTAGGTTCTGCATGTGCGTCGCATCGTGGAGGACTTTCAAACTTTATTCTGAACACTTAACTGCGATAGGTTAACGTATTTTACTGGAAATTTTATTTAGTTTACTAATAGCCTTCCCCACGTTCACAGAAAACCTCCATCAGGTCATTTTACCGTCCCCGGAGGTTTTATTACCGAAAATTGTGAGTTGTGATTTCGGGTCCTTGCCCTATCTGGGCATCCTTCATTTATAAGGTGAAAGGTAATATTAAGGTGTTCTGGGGAGCTTGAATACCCCGTCTATATACTATGTTTTCCTGTAAATTTCTACAGCCACATGGTTGTTCGCTCCATGATCTTGAAATTGGTGACTTCATGCTTACCAAATGAGCTGGTGCCCATTCTACCAGAAATGTGTAATATTCTGTTTTTTTTTTTAACATAGTCGCCAGACGACATCCGCATAACTATCCCTGACCTTTCTGGTAATGTTTCCTTTCGTTCTGTCCACCTCGGCGAGAGCAGTGCTACTGCCACACGAACAACATCCCCAAAAAGTNTGAATACCCCGTCTATATACTATGTTTTCCTGTAAATTTCTACAGCCACATGGTTGTTCGCTCCATGATCTTGAAATTGGTGACTTCATGCTTACCAAGTGAGCTGGTGCCCATTCTACCAGAAATGTGTAATATTCTGTTTTTTTTTTTNAATTGGTGACTTCATGCTTACCAAGTGAGCTGGTGCCCATTCTACCAGAAATGTGTAATATTCTGTTTTTTTTTTTTAACATAGTCGCCAGACGACATCCGCATAACTATCCCTGACCTTTCTGGTAATGTTTCCTTTCTTTCTGTCCACCTCGGCGAGAGCAGTGCTACTGCCACACGAANACTATCCCTGACCTTTCTGGTAATGTTTCCTTTCTTTCTGTCCACCTCGGCGAGAGCAGTGCTACTGCCACACGAACAACATACCCAAAAGTTCTTCCGGTAATACGAACAGAAGAGAGAGTGAAAAGAGCAGAAATAGTAGGAAGAACACACCACGTAAACAAATATTTAGTATTACATTTTTCAGAGTGGTACGTAGGGTAACTGAAAATGGCAGGAATATTAGTCGTAATAAACAAACTGATAGGAAATGTCAACATTCTGGTTACAGATACACACAGGAAGATTACAAATGTTGAGGTTAAAATTAGTATTCTTATATTAAAGTTAACTTGTTAATTTTTGAATTTTCGTTGTATTGTTTATGATTAGTTTATGGTAAGTAAAGCGGTATATGAATATAATTTTTTTTTTAAATAAAGAATTATTTAAGGAAAGTGATAAATATCTCACGGATTTTAAGTGTGTTGATTCATCAGTATATATTTGTAACCACAGCATGGTATCCCTACAAACTAATGCCTGGTGCATATGGGATGATTTTTCTTGCAAGTTTCACTAAGAGAGTATTTAAGAGCTAGGCAAAAAGCATACATTGAACTAATGAACGTTCCAGGTAGTGACCAAAAGGGCTGTACCAACATGTTTTCTTGCGAGATATTCGGTCAACTTGTAACATGGACGGCATACAATTTTTAATTGCTGGCGATAATAATATACAATGAACTCTGTATGGTGAAGAAACATAGCTGTTATTACACTTATTTCAATTTTGGATCGTGAAAANAATAATATACAATGAACTCTGTATGGTGAAGAAACATAGCTGTTATTACACTTATTTCAATTTTGGATCGTGAAAAAAAAAATTATATTTATAATAAACGATTAAGGACAAGATAATCGTTAACCTGAAGGAACGAAAACTGGCAGTGTTTTTAATAGAATTCTGTTGAGTACACAGACAACCTCAAACCTGTTTAATAACATATTTCTTATTTGCAGTAGTTAACACTGCCCAAACAATCATGTTGCAATTTAAATATAGACACGGAACATATTTCCTTGCTCTTGTTAGCTGAGACCGGAAACTAGTAAAGAACCATGAAGGGAAAATAGAACCATTCCAATCACCGAAAATAGTAGACTNTATTTGCAGTAGTTAACACTGCCCAAACAATCATGTTGCAATTTAAATATAGACACGTAACATATTTCCTTGCTCTTGTTAGCTGAGACCGGAAACTAGTAAATAACCATGAAGGGAAAATAGAACCATTCCAATCACCGAAAATAGTAGACTAGCCAGCAAAACTGCATGTAGGCATGNGGGAAAATAGAACCATTCCAATCACCGAAAATAGTAGACTAGCCAGCAAAACTGCATGTAGGCATGACTATTTCCATAGGAAGCACTTGCTCAGCAGCAAGCAAGACTCAACACATGCCATATCGTACTGAATATCGTTCTGTGTTTGGCGGCCATGATGGTGTGGTTTATGTCTTTTTCGCCGTCTGCGAATGTACCCAACATTGAATTACACAAAACAACCAACAGTGAATGTTACATGGTCACCAGTAATGAAATGTTTGGTTATTTCTTAATTTTTAAATTACAAGCACTGTTATATGCATAAAATATTTTTCCCAAATGAAATTTAAGCAAACTGAATTACAAATCGGTGCGAGGAAGTATGCATACTTTTCAGAGCAAATGTTTATATATATCTGTATACTAAATTAAAATCCTGGCCGTGTAGTTTTCGCTAGACGTTTTGCCAGAAAATCTGTTCAGTTGCGTTACACGGAGATTGTTTGAGTGCAGCCATCGAGATCTGTAAATCTCATCTTTTTTCCATGGTATTTAATCATGAATATTTTAAAATGATGGTTTTGTTTTTTTTTTCATCTGTTTCACTACTCTATTAGTAATGTTTTCGAATGTTGCCTCTGCTCTGACGTGATCTTCCGGATATCTTGGGGGCGGCCAATAAAAACACAGAAGTTCGGTGTTTTTGGCGGGAAAGGTTTATTTACCATTTTATAAACATTAGAAATATTAAAAAGGTATGAGTATGCTCATGTGTATGAAAATGTATGTTAAGAGAAATAATCTTCTCTGCTAGAAAATACCTATTTTGAATAATAATCACTTTAATATGGTTTTGTTACACGAAGTTAGCTTAGCAAGAAGTGAACAGGGCAGACTTGTCACAAGTTTCATTGACTGAACTTAAGAATTATGTGAATTATAAATTGCAAATCTATTAGATTTAATTCCGTTTGCAAGAACCTTTATTACGGCATAAAAATGTAATGGCTCCTGGATTTTCGCTCGTGGGAATTGTGCTGGTCGATTCCGTTGTTCGGCAGGTTATCCCTGGATCTGCCGTTTCCCCCGCCTTTGCATTACGACGCTGCTCTATACTCACATTGCTTCACCCTAATGTATCCTCAAGGCTTCGTTAAGAGCTGGTAAATCTTCCCACTCTACTGCATAAAGCTGATTTCACAATAGCCAGTGGAAGTAAGTTTTATATTTTATTCAGTTTTCACAATACTCCGACGAAATCTGCCAGACAAGCGAGGTAGTTGACTGATAGAAAATCCTAAAACGGCAAGTTATGCATATAATATCCAATATTTACTTTCAATAAATGCACAATAAAGTGAATTATGATTTTGCTTTTGACATTATTGGCTTTCATATGAGAGAAAAAAGTATTTAGGTCTAGAAACAAACTGGAATGTTATTTTGTTGCCAAGTTTTATTTACGACTGTATTGAAATACGCTCAAAATTTTTGTTTTGTAATGGTCTATTTACATTCTTTGCACATCACAACGAGCCTGACATGATGGAAAGTCGGCCTGTTGGGGCTGTGATTTTGTTGGACTGACACACAGTGACCTTGCTTCTCAAGTCTGCTACTCAGATGTTTTTGTGGCAGGGCTGTTGTGTCAAGTTCATCTGGGTATTGTGACTCCAGAATAATTCTTAATGCCGGTAATTATTAAGTTTAGGGGCTTTTATGAAAAACACAATAAAAATTTGGTAATTTTCTAGTTTAGGGTTTTTCTGAAAATAATAAATAAAACTCCAGAAAGTGGTATATTTCGACTCTACTAATAACGTAGAACACGAATATACTAGGGGCATTAACGTAC
>NQII01003520.1:240444-253578 GCA_002778355.1 Clitarchus hookeri | reverse complement strand
AATGTAGGATTGTAGGGATTTAAAGAAACGTAAAACACACCAAAATAATGTAAATTGACTCACCTAGGTAGGGGGCTGGTATAATTCCTCTGATGTCAATAGATGTAAACAAACATATTTCGCAAGTTTTTAAAATGTGTTCTACATTACGCCCTCTTGAATATGAACAAGGTAAGCTGTGCATAACCCATTAATGCAACTTTTTTTGGTCTAGGACGTTTCGTTCAGAAACGAAAACAAACTTGCTATACTGTTCATTTCACAATTTTGTTAAATTTTTTAAAATATGTTGTACTTATTTTAAAGCTACGCCCCTAGTATATTCGCGTTCTACGTGATTAGTAGAGTAGAAATATATCATAATTTTGAATTTTTATTGTGTTTTTCAGAAAAGCCCCCAAACTTAATAATTACCGACATCTTTATTTACACAAGTTGCTCAGAAACTTGCCTTTTGAAATTATGATTTTTGTAGTAGATTGCTGCGTCTGAATATTGCTACAAATAATTGCTTGTAAATGCACAATGTTGGGTGGTAGTTTCGTTGTGTAGAGTTTCTTTAACACGGTTTTGATCTGTGCGAAGGCATTTTTCCGTGTGGATTTTGTTACCCACGTGCGGTGCTAAAGTTAAAATAACAGTAACCACAACAACAGTAAGTGTTTAATACTTTTATTTTGTTACAGTCGCACACAACATAACAGCTGTTTCTGATGTCTAATAGAATAGTCTTGTTTTGGGGGAATTGTTTACTTTGTCTAGGTCCTATGCACCTGCAATCGCAACTAGGTATCCCAAATAAGTAATTACATTTTGTCAGTTCTACTTTCATACATGTAGGTTGACGTCCCATAAACAGATATCCATCTATTCTATGTTCCTATATTTTAAATATAACTAGAATGAACTTAGGCCTACATTTGTGCCTCCTATTTTGAAATTTAAGTACACATATAAGAATGTTAGAAATGCATTAGAAAGACTGATTTGAATGACAAATTAATCAATATTGTATGTAGCATGTGATTTCCTGATAATGTTACTTAAAGCAAATCTCTTTTGGGCATGCATTCCACCTATAGTGATGTTAAAAAGGCAATTTTATTATGGCAGTTGTATTTGTCTGTTGTATTGATTTTGCCAATGGATATTTCTATTGTAGCACTTTATTTACTGATGTAGGATGTTACCACACTCTACAGGCGTACATTTACAGTGGCAATATGTAAATTTTCATCAGAATACTGAAAATATGACAAACACCGTATCTTCTGATCAACACCAATTATTTTTACTTATACCTTATCAGTGGCAAGAAACTGTGTGTTCGTTTTTGAATTACATGAGTTTCAGTGTTAATGATTTACAGTGTATATATTTTAAAGTTTGATGTTAAGTATATCTATTTAAATAATTTTTTGCAAATTAAGTTGTCAGTGGATTTGCAGTGGCAAATATATTACATACATTAACACGTTCAATGTCCACAGTTGCAAGAGAAACAATACACTTTAAAGCAATGTTTCTGCTGTAGTGAAACTAATGCAATAAAATTAAGATATTCTGTGGCTTCAATCACATGTACAGATATATTCAGTTAATTCCTTCCCCCCTGCCACATTATCATATTTAATTAGGTTGCTTATAAATCACATTTTATTCCCAGTAATGTTTGAATATTTATGAAGTGTTTATGTAGTTATAGATTTTTCTAGAGTGCTACAAATAGTATATTCATAAATAAATATGTAACACCGTTTCACTTACCATGGTTTGCAACAAAATTTGAATAATAATTATTTGCTTTTATCAAGTGGTGTTTCCTGAAAGATTTTCTCATTTGGTGAGTTTTGGGTTTGCCAGTGTTGAAAAGCCAAGCCACTTGAGTCATGCAAAGAGAAAGTACTATAGCTGCAATCATAATAATCAAATAATCATATCACACTAAAATAACTAATGCCAACTAAATATAATTGTAATGAGTAAGTTTCCTGAGTGAGAACTGTATTTTTTATGCAGCTCACATCACAGCTGATGTGACACTGACTACGACAAAATGGTTGACAATGTTTCAACCACAATGACTATGCCTGAATACTCAAATACTTTGTAGAAATGAAATTGACCCATGATGAATACACCGCAAGCACTAAGGCTTGTGTTCAAAATATTTTTTCTGAAAATATAGTTAGCAATGTGATGTAAAATCTAAATATTGCATCAGTAACTTGTACTAGTACACTAATGACTAGAAGTGATCTTGCGGTACTTAGAAAAAATTTGATACCTTTGATCAGCTATATGATTTGCAACACTCAGCTAATGAAAAAGGATTAGTAGGAATATTTCTAAGATTTGATTCACGTGGTCACAGATTTGATTATTTCGAACACAAGCTGGATTTGCAAAATGCAAATTTTGAAAACAAATTTGAGGCAGTAAAAAAAGAAGTTGGATTCACAACACGTAAATTTTTATAACAAATTTGAGGCAGTGGATCACAAGCTGTATTGGAAAACACAATTTTTGGAGAACAAACTTGAGGCAGTAAATTAATAATTTAGATTCACAAAAAACATACTTTTCTGAAATGAAAGCAGAAATCACTTCCAGCATACACACTTTGCAGGCGAAGTTTGAAAGCACACAAGCCACAGTTATTGTCACAACGTTGTGTTGCAAGGAGAACTGAGGAAGTCGTTAGTCTCCTCCCAAGCCAAGTGCATACGTACATGCTGACGGTATGGTGTACGTCCTGCCTAACTACAACAAGACCAGCCAGAGCAGACCGGCTCCACCCTCTGCTAAGAATCTCGCTACCAATAATCAAAATTGTTGCCTGGTACAACCAATAACTACAACCACGCAAAGCTACCAAAATAACCGGAGATCTATGCAAGACTGGTACAATGGTCCTACTGGTAATGCACTTCAACCAATCTTAAGTAAATATGCAGTATTTTCAGCTGGGCAGGAATAGTAAAAATACTCAGGGCTACTTCCAGTGGAACGAATCATTGAATCCGTTGGCACCACCTGGCTGAACGAGTACATTCCCTACTGATCCAGGTGGAAATGCATCCGCATCCAAAGGAAGGTTAAACTAGCACTGACAATTTCTAACAAGACGTTCTGTCAAGATCTACTGTGAGGGTCCCAGCTTTCCGACCCTGGAAGGAATGTGGAAGAGGGTATAGTCGGTTCACGACGGGAAGAAACTTTTGAAAATCAACATTTGAAAAAACACCCTAGCCGTTAGCTACATGCATATAACATTACAAACAGCGGCGAGCGCGGATACAGTTATGCCGTTAGGTTGCCAGCACAAAGAGAGGAAATGGTTCTAAAGTTTTAACGTAAATATTAATTTATCGCTTACAAATGGGTTTTGAAAAGACTTGTATCTTATTATGCCAATTATTAATAACGTGATGCTAACGTACTTTGAATTCAATGTTTCTTGCATACTCACAAGATCACGCTCAAGGTGAAAGTAGAGCGGCCATTTGTTTACAAACCTTCGTTCCGTGTGTTGTTGGCGAGATGTGGTCGACACACGTGCCAGAGAAATGGTGCGATTATCTTGTTTAACCAATAATAATTCATTTACTGGTTTATTTTTTTTTTTACTAATATCCTCTCTTTATTATTTCTCGTTGTGCCGATTTCTTTCGTTTCTGATACCTGTATAAGAGATTACTCGTAGTGCGTTCTCACGTGTTTAATATTTTTTAAATTTATTTCAGGTTTGCTTAAAATTTTATTTATTGTATTTTACGTTATATGTTGCGGTAGTTTTTGTGTGCAGTCATGAGTTCTAGCAAGGTGAATAAAAGATAAGTCACCAACGCCAACAGGACATCATTAACCTCACCGAATCGTTGTATTCCCTAATTAGGCGAGGGGAAATGAAACCCTGCAACGTCGCGGAAAGAGCGGCAGAAATGTTGAAACGCTTCAGATCCACAGTTCTAAGGTATGTTAAAATATATGTAGTATTAACCATTGCGTTTGCAAGTTGTGTGTGCTAAGGTCAATTATGTTGGCCTACGAAATGTGTTTACAAGAACATAAAGAAAATTTGTTAATAACTTGATAACATCGTCGAACGTTGTCTACGTGTCTTTTTAACGTTTTATTTGGGTAATTATTAAGTTTAGGGGGCTTTTCTGTAAAAAAAATAACAATAATTTCACGGAAAATGGTATATTTCCACTCCACTAATGATGCAGAACACGAATATACGACGGGCATTAACGTCCGACTAATTTCGTAACATGTGCCCACCTAACCTAACAGAACCTATCCCCACGATGGGTGAATCACTATTTTACATTTTTAAACTAACCTAGGATTGTTGGGTTTTACACTAACCTAGGATTGTAGGGTTATATAGACTCAAATGTGAGTGTATGAATCACCTAACCAAAAGGTGGTATTACAATGTGTAATTAAAAATAAAAACTACTTTGTGTTGGAATTTGTGTACCCCTGCGAGGGATTCTTCATAAACAACCCAATATATACAGTGGAAATTTATTATAAAGACAACTGACAATGGTAAGGAAAATTGCCTCTATAGTGAGTTTGTTATAGTCAATTAATTTTATATAGGTTATGGAGAGATGGTGCATTTTAAGATTCTGAAGAAGGAGCTTGTTTTGTATTTATAAGTTACATTGCGGCATTAATTGCCATTGTTATACGTCACTAAATAGATTACAGTCGATATAACTGGAACTTCCCCTACTATTAAACATATCTGTATCACTTCACTAAACATGAGAGGACATCGTAATCGATGAAATCGCAGTCATAATCTTTTAAGAAAACAATTGTGTATTAATGCATTTCCCCAACACCACTGTTCTACAGCCATTGTCTTTTAGTTATTGTAAATTATCAGTGTCATATTTTTCACTTTCAGTGCTACATAGCCAACCTAATTTGCATAATTTAAAAAGGACCATAATTCAGTTACTGGGTCAACTACAGTTACTGATACCAAAAACATACAAGGGTTTGTTTACAAATGATGTGTGACAATGTGATATGCTCTGCCGTGTGTTAGTTTAGGTTAGTTTAATAGGTGGCAGGTATTGGTTACTATATAACCCTACAATCCTAGGTTAGTTAAAAAATGTAAAATAGTGATTCACTCATCGTGGGGTTAGGTTCTGTTAGGTTAGGTGGGCACATATTACGAAATTAGTCGGACGTTAATGCCCCTCGTATATTCGTGTTCTGCATCATTAGCAGAGTGGAAATATAAGATTTTCAATGAATTATTTTTATTTTTACAGGAAACCCTATAAACTTAATAATTACCAAAATAAAACGTTAAAAATACACGTAGACAACGTTCGACGACGTTATCAAGTTATTAACAAATTTTCTTTATGTTCTTGTAAACACATTTCGTGGGCCAACGTAATTGATCTTAACACACACAACTTGCAAACGCAATGGTTAATACTACAGATATTTTAACATACCTTAGCACTGTAGATTTGGAGAGTTTCAACATTTCTGCCACTCTTTCCGCGACGTTGCAGGGTTTCATTTCCCCTCAGCAAATTAGGGATTACAACGATTCGGTGAGGTTAATGATGTCCTGTTGGCGTTGGTGACTTATCTTTTATTCACCTTGCTAGAACTCATGACTGCACACAAAAACTACCGCAACATACAACGTAAAATACAGTAAATAAAATTTTAAGCAAACCTGAAATAAATTTGAAAAATATTAAACACGTTAGAACGAACTACGAGTTATCTGTTATACAGATTTCAAAAGCAAAAGGAATCTGTACGAGAAGGTTAGCACAAATTAAAGTCATACGTTATGAAAAATCAAATAATAAAGAGCTGATATTAGTATAAAAAAACCGATAAATGAAATATTAGGTTAAACAAGAATCGCACAAATTCTCTACAGCACGGCCATCCGGGGGCTTATGAGAGATTGACGTTGCCATGTTAATGTTGTTGGATGGACTCCTTAAATGTTGACACNATCCGGGGGCTTATGAGAGATTGGCGTTGCCATGTTAATGTTGTTGGATGGACTCCTTGAATGTTGACACATTTCATTGCAAAGTATTGTGTCTATAATATGTAATCAAAGTGAAAGTTTTTCTCCCCCACCCAATCCCCCAGTCAAAATCAAACCTATATATACACACACACACACAGAGAGAGAGAGAGAGAGAGAGAGAGAGAGAGAGACAGACACGCACACGAAACATCTAATTTTTAATACTCACATTTTGGGTTTATATAATGAAATGTTTTTCGTTTGCATCACATATTCTTTTGTGTGAAATCCTCAAGATTAAAAACTTTACGCTTGTGGAATATCCATTAATAATATATACATTACTTTTATGATGGGTACGTGCATGTACGAACTCATGTACACACACACAGTGGAATGTAAACATATGCATGTAAACATTGCCATGTGACTGCCACATGGCAATGTTTGTTTACCCTTTGGCAGAAGGATACGAAATGGGCTTGAAAGTAGATCTTTAGCAGGGCTTCAAGAAAGTCTCTTCCAATCATGAACCGACTATAGCACGTGTCACTCTGTGCACGCCACCCTTTCAAACGCAGCAGGCGACAACACAGAGAGGTAACGGCGTTGTAAAAAACTACTCTCCGGAGCGAAAACATTGACTCACCATTTCAAAGTGGCAATGCCAAGTCTCCTCAGACCCAGACTCCTTGCATACTGAGGACCTGCTGTCAACTTGTGAACTTCATTGTCACTGTCACAATTACTGCTGTTGGATCTTACACTGATGATTATATCGTCCATTATGTCCTGAAGAATGCAGTCTGTTAGACAATACTGTTGTTCTACCTTTTCTAAAACTTATCAGTACCATTCACAGTCATGTTAATGTGAATGATGAAATAACTGATTCTGTTGAGTTCTGTAAGTATTTTAAGTGATCTATTTCAACAGTCCTATTTATTTTCGTGCCTGACAACTCAATCACATTCAGATTGCACATGTACGCGGTATTTTGAGAAACGTGTGACGGTGGGCTGCTAATTCTGGATCTATGTTAAATGATTTCTACCCTAATATTTTCATTTCAACAAGTTCATAAAGTCAACTTTGTACATAGATTAATTACAAACTTTCTTTCATGGAGTGGGATAGAGCATTATCTATTACTAAAACAAATTTTTCTGGCATATTCAGAAGCAGTTTTTGAACCACCTAATTTTTAAATTCAACATGGTTTATTTGACCGTGATAGCCACCGTTAACAGATCTGGCAGTGTATATAAGAGTTCCACTAACAGAAGAAACCCATTCCGGCTGCCTGGATGTACTACGAGTCTTTTACCCACACCACTGTTTACATGTACACCAAAATGTTTGTTATTTTCCCCACACTTCGAAAAAGTTAAGTTGCTATCAACCCAAATTTCGTCACAGAAATCTATTTCGCGCACAGTTTCATGAAAGTAGTCTATCTTATTTTTAAAAAGGAGTCATGTCACCTTTCTACAATAGCCGCAATTTTTAAAAGTATTTTACACTTAGCTTGATTCTCTCTCCGCTTGAAACTCGTGCTTTTTAATACTCTGTTCAGCAATTTTGTTACCAATGGAAAATTAATTTTACTTTTGGTGACTGGTCATAAATTTGCAATTGTTGGCACGTCCTTTTTCGCTTACGTTAAAATCATGAATATTGTTTTGAATTAAACATAGACAAAAGTCATCAGCAGAGGCTACAGTGTGCTGTGGTATGCTTGCTCGTTTCTTCCTCGGAGTGGATAACACTTCATTTGGGCTTTGATTCATTAGGTCTTGTGTTTTCCTTATGTATTTATTTTATGGCTGTTTCACTACACCAGTATGAAATCTTAAGCGGCAGATTGCCTATTTTGCCAAAAAAAACTTATTGTTGGCTTCTTTACCACACTTTTCGATAACATGACTTATTGCCTCCCGTCCTGTACTATGAATACCTTGGTTCTTTTGAGGCGACATTTTATATTCCTCACTGACGTATAACTATGAAAATAGAAGAACAATTACCGAAGACTCTTTCACACTAAACTGTCAGGGAAAGCCCACNGTATAACTATGAAAATAGAAGAACAATTACCGAAGACTCTTTCACACTAAACTGTCAGGGAAAGCCCACTAACTAATCAACATCTCCAACAGACAGGACAGACTTCAGATATTACAGCAACTCATCCCCAATCTACTTCCGTGCACACCACANTTTGAGATTACATGGCATTGTTCTCTTCAAAAATAAATTTTGGTAGTTCCCACATGGACACTGTTAATAAAATATTGTACAGTTCCCACAAGGCACTGTTTGTTTACAGAATATTTGACAGTTCCCACATGGCACTGTTTACAAAAGTTTGACAGGTGTCACATGGCAATGTTTTGTTTACATACTGCGGAAGGATACATAATCGGCTCCCTGAAAGTAGATATTTAGCAGGGTTTCAGAAAATCTTGAAGTTACCGTGAATACATTATAGCATTGCTTCTTCCATGGCTGATGCTCGCAAGAGATAATAAAGGTTGAACAGCGGCAATATTACACAGGTTAATAACCTGCCTACACATGTGACACATTAAACACACTTGTAACCTTGCCTGCGTATTGTATTTGTGGTACTCGCAATTTTTATGTTGTATCCCATATGGAAAAAAAGGTGAAATAATTTATTTTATGTTACTTTCTGGCTGAAATCCTCTCATCTTTCTTCTGTAGTTGTGTTCTTTCATATGCGACACCTCACCTGATGTGATTTTACAGTGGTATTGTTTTTAATTTGAATATGTGTATGTTATGTGAAGTGTATTATGTTGCTATTTGTAAATATTCTTCATGCATTATTTAATGATAATTATTTAGAATCAAAGGATGAACCATTGAATTTTAAGGGTTAGAAGATTAATTCCTGTCTTTATTAGATAATGAAGCTGAGTTCACTGAAGTTAATCTTTTAGAGATGTGATAGGACAATGGAGCATTCCGTTCTGACCACAGTCTTTTCCCGTTACAGTCGTTGAGTCTTTGCTATTTGAAATTGATAGGGTTGTTGTTTGTTAGGACAATGTGCTCAGACAGATTATGCATTGTCTAATCACCTTTTCTTTTACAAATATGTGAATAGTAAATATTCAAGCACTTCAGTGAACTTTAATTTTCATCAAGAGAATAATTAAGTGCAGAAATGTGAAGTTTCATTGAAAGACATTACAGTGAAAATAAAGACTAGCAAAATAAAAAATTGTATTATTAGTGTAAAACCGTTAGGATACCTTGAACACTACTTGCTAGGGCTCAAGTTNTAAAAAATTGCATTACTAGTGTAAAACCGTTAGGATACTTTGAACACTACTTGCTAGAGCTCAAGTTGGTTCACACTAATACTAAATGTTTAAGCATGAAATGAACTCCCTAAGCCTGTAACATGGCACAAAAGATGCTTTGCTATGATGAGTGCATGTTAACAGTGTTTATTCATCGTGCTAAATCATTTTTCACCAAAGAAGAGTAAAGAAGACGGCATCGAGAACTACAGTGTGATGTAAGAAGCAAACTACGAGTATCATTCCTGAGCCCGACAGTTGGTTGCTTTCTTACATACTACTTGAAATTGTTTGTTTTAGGACATTGCTAATTGAGTTTTTTTAATGTACCAACGTGATTGATTCATGTATTATTCATTCTTGAGTGTTTTATAATGTGACTAGCGAACTGGCCCGGCTTCGCCCGGGTACAATTGAGTTTTACAGTGATACACTAATAAATAAATTGTGTAAAGACAATTAATTTATGGGAAAACAGAAATTATAAAATTATACTATGTTGGCCTAGGGTTTTAACTGATTACTGCAACCTAAAAGGAAGGAATCATTTTTTACACTATAGCCAAGAAGTAGGGTATTGTTTTTGGAGTGTAGCTGTGCAACTATCGCGTAGTTACCCCATTTCTGCTTTCCAGCGTCGATGCTTGAAAATCCAAACATGAGTTTCATCAAGTTGTAGCTTTAGAAATAAGTTTACCTATGTACTACTTTTTGCGCTTAGCTGAGGGATCTTAATCGATCACAAAGTTATGCAACGTTCCCAGTGGCACACATTTGGATAGGTGACCGTTTAATGACATAACATCTGTGCTCTTCTGGGCTTCGGAGAGCACATTAAATATTCTATCCCGGTTGTTATCAATTTATAGCAGTTGTTAAGCCATTTCAGAGGTCCTTGCTCTGCCTGATAAACTGTGACACCAGAGTAAAAAAATATTTCGGTTTCGTTTCCAGCTGTTGCAGAATTAAGTTTTGTTGTTATTCCACAGGAACCGTAAAATTTTCCGGGATAAAAAGTATCCTATGTCTTATTCCATGACCTATAGTACCTACATACCAAATTTCATCAAAATCTGTTTGGCCGTTATGGAGTTGCGTTATGTGCCGTTCCGAGCCGTTGCAGGATTACGTTTTGTGGTTATTCCACAGGAACGTCACAATTTTCCAGGATAAAAAGTATCCTACGTCTTATTCCAGGACCTTAAGTAATTACATACAAAATTTCATCAAAATCCGTATAACCGTTATGGAGTGGAGTTATGTCACATTCCGAGCCGTTGCAGAATTACGTTTTGTTGTTTTTGCACAGGAACTGTACAATTTTCAGTGATAAAAAGTACCCTATGTCCTATTCCAGGATCTAAAGTACCTACATACCAAATTTCATCAAAATCCTTTTAGCCGTTATGGAACTGAGTGCTAACAAACATACACACACACACACACACACACATACTTTTGCATTTGTAATATTATAGTAGGATTAATTGTTTCAAGTCATTTAAAGAAAACAAATTTTTTGCTTCAAGATTTGGCTAAATTGAACTTTGAAATTTTGGTTCCTACACTTCACCCAACCCAACTGATTATTCTTGTGGATAAAAATAGTGTTAAAAATGTTGAAAGCTGTCTTGAGTTCCACTTTAAGTTTTAATTTTATAAACAACTTGAGAGGCCAATCTATAAGGAAACCAGCATTTAAAATTTTATTTATATGTACTTGTATACACTATTTATTTCTAGAAATTTTCTCACATTAATGCATTTACTTATTTAATGATTTTGCTAAGAGATGCAATTTTTCTTTGAAGTATCTTTATGATGTAATAATTTAAATGAATGTATGTAATTTTACAGCTACTATGCTGTTCTTTGACATGTCATGTGAATTTATTTTCTGTGATCTAGTCAGTATTTACCAACTTGTAAACTTAATTTGTTTGTAAAGAACAGAGTTGCAGTAGTTTACAGGGTTGCCCTATATAAGGTAGGTTTTGATTTGAGATAGGTTTCTTCGAAATCTCTCCCAAACAGTTTGGGGTAATGTAATAATGCAGTTATTACTGATTTAATCGGGATAGTAAGTTAATTTTCCTTTTTTTGGCAAGGAAATGTTATTCTTCAGTATTTCAGACTTTTGCCCTTGTTAGTATGTGTATTTGTCATTTGTTTGTTTTTTCTAAAGTCGTAGTTAAGGTAGCATTAACGATTGGAAATAAGAGCTATTAAAATGCCCCCTTTTGAGTATGCTCCGGAAATTTGGTTGTTTAACTTCGGCGTAGTTAAGCTCAAGTGGTTGCAGCAAGGTTTGCACCAGTGTCCAA
Organism: Clitarchus hookeri; assembly: GCA_002778355.1. NCBI lineage: Eukaryota > Metazoa > Arthropoda > Insecta > Phasmatodea > Phasmatidae > Clitarchus > Clitarchus hookeri. Next base: position 241,885 of record NQII01003520.1, on the reverse strand, counting down.
AGGGATTCTGTACTGCACGATGCCCTTCTTTGGTTAGGTTATTGGCACCATGATGTTAGGAGAGGGGTAGAGCATGGTCGCAATTTGAACTGTGAGCGCCCTCTCCCATTCCCCCATTTCTCATTCATAACTTGGACCAGCTCAAGGCAGTTAGACTACCCATCCACTATGCAGGACCGCAATTGCAACGACAACGGGCATGTTATTTATTAAGTAAAGAACTCTGTGATGCTGTTCTCGTAACCCGTGTGGCTCATATCGCTTACTGTTTGTGTCTGCAGTTTGGAAAATGTGAAGTGCTTTTACTTAAATATATCTCATAGGAAATTATCATTATCAGAAATTTGGCTTTTTCTTCTTCCCATTATAATGGAACCTATATTTAAGTCTCATGTTTCTGCCAAGTGAGTAAATCAAGCTGTGGTTATAACCAGTCGTAGATTTTGGCAACTGCAATTTTCCATACCTGAATAAAACAGTTAAGCATCTAAGCTTAACAAAAAAACAAAATCCAACAAATTGAAAACAGAAACCACACATGGTCAAACATTCAAAATAAGAAGAGAAAAAAAAAATTAAAATATCGAAAATTTATGACATAACACACAATGAAATTGGGCATAGACTGCCCTGATCATAACTCTAGGAACTATTGTAACATATTATATACCCAGCTGTCTTGGGAATGGAATATCTCAAGCTTCTAGACTGTAATGATGCAGTAATATTGATTTTATAGGAACATTTAGTTAATTTTCTTTTTGTTTTACAAGGAGTTTGTAATAGTTTTTAGTATTTCAGATATTTTGGCAGTGTTAGTATGTGTATTGGTCATGAGTTTTCTTTTTCAAAAGTCGTAGTTAAGTATGCATGGAGGATAACAGATACTGACCGTTAGGATGTTCATAGATGTTTTTTCTTTTTGAGTATTTTCGGTAAATACATGTGTTTATTTTGATGCAGTTTGGCTCCAGTGGGAAAGTGGTTGCGACAGGGTTCGCACAAGTATCAGAAGGGACTCTTGGTACTGTGCAATACCTTTTTAGGTAGCCATGGGACTGCGTAATAAGAGTAGTGCTGCACGGTGCCCTTATTCGGGTATGTTTATGGAACAGTGATGTGAGGGTTGGTTGTAGAACGTAATGGCGTTATGAGCCGTGAGCACCGGCAAGCACACTGGCAAGCACACATGGCTGTCTTTCTTTCAACCTCGTTTTTAGGCCAAACATTTCTGCAAAATTGCTTCTGCCAGTGTGTGAGGTTGTCAGGGTGCCATCAGGGAAAATGACCTCTTGCCTTCCTAAGTTTCTCGCGATGCAAGGTTTAGTAATGTGAATTAGTAATGGACTTTGATGACTCTGTTTTCATAACCGGCTGGGTTTGTTGTATCGCAAATTGTTTCATGTATCTGCTGTGTCAAGTAATTGTACTGCATTAATTT
>NQII01003520.1:123046-228952 GCA_002778355.1 Clitarchus hookeri | reverse complement strand
TTTTTCCTGAATTTTCTTTGCTATAAACCTCACGGAGCCCGAGACCTTTCCAACGAATGCAAAACCGTGGAAATCGGTTCGTGCGTTCTGGAGTTATAGCGTCAGGAAGGAAAACCCGACTTATTTTTATATAGTAGACTACAATCTGAAATGATGGAAATAATAAATAAAATATGTATACATTTATCATGTGTTACAGATTGCACTGCTAAATATTACTACATTTATAAATGTCCAATCGTAGGAAAATTAAAAATTTCATCAGCTAAACACAAAGATATTTTTCAGGCCGTAGCTAGTGTGGAATCATTGGACAGCAGCCAGAAGCACAGGCTGGAACAGCTGCTGTTAATTAACTAGCATATTTTTTGGGAACAGCCCGGCAGGAATAAGTTTTTCAAGCCCAAAATACAAGTTGCACCACGGGAACTGTTCCATTGCAAGTCGTATCTCATCCCCGCAAAGTATGCAAATGAGGCAGAAGAGTTTCTCAAATTAATGCTGGGTCCTTACGTTTGGGCTTGGAAGTACGCAAGTTAAATGACATTACCATAAAATCAATGTAAGCCCGACGCCGACGGAGGAGTTACTTCGGCTTTATCGAAGAGTGAAATTTCTGTCTACTATTGACTCAGCACATGGGTATTGGCAGGTACCGCTAACAGAAGAATCCTAGCAGTACACTGGATTCCTGTTTCGCAACCAACAGTTTGTATTTCAAGTTCTTCTGTTTGGGCTTTGCAATACTGTGTCGCAGTTTACCCGCTGCATTACTGTGACATTGGGTGAAGATTGTTTCAGTTTAGCAAGATGCTATGTAGACGATATTTTGATTGTTTTGGCCACTTTTGAAGAGCACATTGAAAATTTGAAAACTGTCCTAACGAAATTGATTGGAGCTGGCATAATGGGAAAACTTAAAAAAGTCATTGTTTCGCTGAGAAGAGGTGCGGTTTTAAGCCATATCCCTACACCTACAGGGATAAGCGGTGCCCCAGACAAGCTCATTGCTATAGCTTATTTCCAGACACCACGAAATGTTGGACAGCTTTGTGTATTTCTTGGCGTCGTGGGATGTTATCGCAACTATTCAGATTTAATTACAGGAGTTTTTTTTACCCCTATTTGAATTATTACGCAAAAAAGTCCCTTTTGAGTGGACAACGGAACGTCAGAAAGCCTTTGAAACTGTCAAGAGTTTGTTTTTAAGTTAGCAAGTAATCCACCATCCTGTACAAGGTGCAACCTATTACTTGTACGCCGATGCTTCTGATGATACTCTTCAACTGACAGAAGAGTATAATCAGTTGCACAAGCCTAACTCTTAGTAAGTCAGAGAAAAACAACACGGTCACAAAGAAAGAAATGTTGAGCGTAGTTTGGTCGCTCCAACATTTCCAGAATTTATTGCTCTGCGAGAAAATTATTTTCCAGATGGATTATCAAGCCCTGCTTAGCCTGAAGACAGGTAGAATTTTTAGCGTCAGACTAACTAGATGGGCACATCAAGCTTGAATATTTTGTCAAAGAAGTTGGAATGCTTGTATGCATTTTGTCTGATAAAGGTACGCGGTTTACGGGACACATCTAGCAAGAGGGTTTAAGAAGTATGAACGTTCTGCCCACGACCGCAGCGGTAATGCTTCCACAAGGAAGCCCAGTCAAATACTGAATTAAGAACCTGGGGAACACAATACGTATTTTCTACCATTCGTCTCAACAGAGCTGGAGAGATAAAGTTAAGCTGGTGGAATATGTGATGAACCACACTGTACATTAATCCTCGTCGCTAACCGCGTGGAAAGTGCTTACAGGTCAGCATTTGATTTAATTTAATGCAGCTGATTTTCTATCTCCACCTACCATATTCAAAGCCCCTAACATGCCCGCCGCAGAAGTTAAAAAGGAGATTAAAAAAGCTATTGTAAGCAACCAGTTAATTATCACAGCTGAGAGGAAGAGCAGACAAGAAAAAAAGTCTAAGTAAAGTGTACTCACAGCCAGGTCAGTTAGTGCTAGTAGGAGCAGTCAACGTGAGCAAGTACTGGGATCGCCTCACGAGTAAACTGATGCCTCTATTCGCGGGCCCGTACGAAGTGTAAAGCGCAGTGTACACAAATTGCTACAATCTTGTACAGCCTACCACAGGGGAGCTGGTAGGCAGATTTAACTTAACTGCACTATGTTTATACCGTTCTCCGCTGACGCCAGACTGTTAGGCGATTTTGTGCAGAACATGATTGAGTAAGATGCTGTTAACGGGTTAAGCTAAGTGCTTTAGAACAGGATGGTATGCAGTGGTGCAGTGTGATATTGTTTTTGTGGTAGTTTTTCAGTGTGATGTTGGCAGGAGCTAGCGAAGAGTAGATACCGCAGCCCCATTTTTGCCATGCATCATTTAAGTGTTATGTCACTCCCGAGTAAATGAGAAGCCACGCACCTGTCCAATTTTAAATTAAACTGTGGTCGTTGGCACTGTTAATTGAATGAAGTTGACTCTGTACAAACGAACTGCACACAAATGAGAAGCAGAAGGATGTTGAGTTACTTTTGCGCCAGTAGTTGGATAATTTGTTTATCAACCTACCAGAACCGGAAAGGGAACGAGCCTAAGCGTGCCTAGCTAAATATTTTTGGCCTACCTACACTTGTTACATAATGAGGGTACTCACTGTTTTCCGTTCCATTGGCACAAACTGTTGAGCTGAAAGCAAGAAGAAAGGTACAAACCAACTGGTGTACATCAAGAAACACCAGATCTCAAGCAGCGCAAAGAACTTCTGCGCCGTGTTAGCCCAGAAATAGAGTGGACCACACAACGTGGTAAAGACACTGGTGTACACCACATATCTCATCAGGCTAAGCAGCAGGAGGAGGGCCGCCGTCCACCACGACAACCTCAGATTGGCAGTGGGGACGACAAACCTCACGACGCCTGATCAGCAGAATGTCAAGCAACACAACAATCTACGACACAAGGGAAGTCGGGATACAGTAGGGTTCTCCAGCGCCTCTTCTCCGTCACGACGCCCAGCATTTCAATGCTCACAAGGGACGTGGAGGAGGAAGAGGTATCCAAGAGAGGATTGCCGCCGCCAGCAAGAAGCAACACCAAACTCAACACTGCACCGATTTATCCACAAAGCAATTGTTTTATTACTCACTTGGACACTTAATCTAAAAAGTTTACGTACTGCGGCTCCTATAATGAGGTTTATGTATCCAGCTGACAGTTAGAGTCGTCATGTGTAATCCATTTAGGCGGGGCTCTGATTGTTGAGTTTCGGCGTTGAAATTCTGGTATTGTAGTTGGGATACTACATTGTATATATTCGTCTGATTATATGTTTAGTGTCGTTTTGAAGTGTTTTCATGTCTTGTTAAATGTATTGCTATAGAGTTTATCAATTAGTTGTCCAACTGTTTTGAAGGATGCTTACATTGATTTTAGGCGGGAAAGTAGTTTCTCAGGTATATGATGTATCTTCTTGAGCGCTTATTGTTGGACGTTGTATGGTATAGTCCATACTGTATAAGAAGGTTACTTTCTGACAGCTCTGCAAAAGTAGCGCCACTGTTTCCATCTGACTATGTATCGTTCCACCATCAGCTGATTGGCCACATGGCAACGATGTTGTTTATTTTCATGCTGTCATTATAAACTGATCCCCTTGTCAATGTACTGTTCCTGGGTCGTTTTAGGGAAACTTGCTACTCAGAAATACGTAGCTGCGATTGTAGTAATAGTAATATGCACATAAACCATTAATTAGTAAATTGTTATGTTAAAGGACAAAAATTATTTAAAATTTAGGTGCTACAAAGGAATGTATTGAAATTATTAATTAGTCGAGTTATGTTATATGTCAAAAATATAGGTCAGTAATTATAAATGTATCAACTACCAAAAAAATGTGCATTCAGGCTAAACAAACCAATTTAATCATCAAGGTCTTTAACATCACTCTTTCAGCATGTTTCCGATACTGCCCATTCTCTTAGTAATATGAACTTTATAAAAACCATTTTCCACTGCGAGGGTGGGGGAACTTGCCTACTACTATAACCCAAAGATCATACATAGTAAAGCCCTCTTAAGAAGTGTACAAAAAAAATACTGCTAATTTTTGCTTACTAAACAGTAAAACTTCTTAAAGCGTAAAATTGGATATTAGTAATACACAAAGTTTTGCTTAATTTTGGAACTTCCAGCATGCTCACACAGTGAAATTGATATGTAATGAATCTTCACTCACCTGTACTTACTTTGCATTTGAAGCACAACAGGAAAATACCACAAATATCCTTCAGAATCACCGCTAGTGGCAAACATTCTGTCGAATATGCAACTGTGAGACTTCTGGTAGAAAGGAATGTGCATTCTACGAAATAATCCATTTTAAGTATACATGTTGGCACCTCATACACGCAGTTTGAAAATGGGGAAATATTACAGATGATATACTACAACATATTCTCTTCAATCCAACACCAACCCAATTGAAATGTGATTTAATTCACACAAAATAACTTTAACTGCACCTAACAATACAGTAAAATATAGTATCATGTTAATTTCATGACTAACTTTTTCAGCATGGAATAACTACTTGATTTTTAAATTGCTAACTTTACATAAACAACATATATTGAATTTATTTTAAATTTCACTAAAATATTGGAAAATAATACAGGTCTTGGCTAATTTAACACTGTCAAAATATGAAGACAATATTTAGTCATAAAAAACACTAGCTTATTTATGTCTTGAAAAATTATATGCTTCCTTTGTAGAGAGAGGTCTCATTTGTTACAATATCTCCAAGGTTGAACAGACTTGCCTACTTGTAATGAGAATGTACTTATGTTTTTTAAGTGCTGTGGTATATTTGTGCTTCCCCTAATCCTTGTGTTGTATCTGGAGGAAATGTAAATATTTTTCTGTGAGAATACATATGCTGCAAACTGATTTCTCCGGGAACATGATGTTGCTATTAGCTGGTATTACACTCGTTGCATTGGAGATTATACGTTAGGCTTTAAGTGGCACAGTTATAGCAACTTGGACTACATATGATGTTCAGTTTGCCAATGTATTGGTGAAGTAAGTGTACTTTTAAGGAATGGTGCTGAAGCTAAAATGAAGGCTATCACAAGAGTATGGAAAAGTCATATAAGGTGTTTTTTTTTTTTTGGCTGAAGTTGTGGCGATATAAATATTAATTATTGGCTTTAAGAAAGAGAGGGTACATTGGTGTTGATAAATGAGATGGCGAAATATTGAACACAAAAGAGGCAGGCATGAANCTTTAAGAAAGAGAGGGTACATTGGTGTTGATAAATGAGATGGCGAAATATTGAACACAAAAGAGGCAGGCATGAATCAGACAAATTTTTCTTGGGGGTTCAAAGAAGTTAAGATAAGAGGATAAAAAAGCAGAATGGGGAAGAAATACTCTCTTTGATGTAGGTTGGTGTATGGGGTTACGGGATTCAGGCAGTGTCGGTGTGATGCAAATGTTTTGGGAGGATGACAACTAAAATAAGATAAAAATTTCTGGCCAATGAAAAGGGGGCTGGAGTGTGTGAATATTTAGCATTGAGGCATTTTCCTAGTAACTATAGGATATTTTGAATGACATATTCTAAGTTNCTGGAGTGTGTGAATATTTAGCATTGAGGCATTTTCCTAGTAACTATAGGATATTTTGAATGACATATTCTAAGTTTGATACAGTTTTAGAGATAGTGTAAAATGCACTACTTTCTAGTCAGGACAGACACAGTAACTGCTACAAATTGAGAAGAAAGGTCCTAAAATTAACAATACCAAAAATTTGCGTATAGTGATAAAGAAGTATGGAAAACAAAAAACAGGGTGACCATGAAAGGAATACAAACTGGGGCCACCGTTAATAAAAGTTACAACGCTGTTAAACACTCTATGGTGAAAGTGGCACTGCCAGTGGATCATCTTCAACATCATCTGTGTCGTCTGAAACATTTCCTCCCACTTCAATAATGATTGGCTGCACATTCACACGACCATCATGTTGCAACTCTCTCTCACAGTCCTCTGCTATTAGCTTCTCAGTGTGAGCCGTGTACTTGTGCCACCTGAAAGTAAATATGTACAGAATGTGTGATCATTAATATTTTTTTGAAAGAAAAAATAAATTTGTACAGAGGTTTACAGACAATAATTTCTTTTACCCAACAAAAACTTTACAGACGTGCATCAGCATGCAAAAATGTGTGGACTTCTGTGTGTGCGCATGCATATGTGTGTGGGTGTGTTGGCAAGTACCAGCCTTCAAGTACATTGCTTCTGTATGAGAAACAATTCAGTTACATGATAAGGTCACCTGGTCCTGACTGTACCATAAATCACAAGGTATGAGAAAAATTTGGAATAAAATATTCCTTGTCTAGAAATTAATTGCCAAAGCTGTTCCAAGATTGACGTTCTATTCTAGAAGTGAGATTGCCGAGTATCTAATGACTACATAAAACTTGTGTCGCCATGCAAGCTGCACATTTTGCTGCCTGTTTGCTGTACCACATTTTCCGTGTTATTTATTGTGTTCCCATAAAAATCCTAAAATTAACATACTAATTGCTGACCACATTCAACGATCGCCAATAGTTTGTTTTCACATAATGTCAATTCAAAGCAGATAGTACATACGCCAAAAGAGTGCATGCATCAANCTGGAGTGTGTGAATATTTAGCATTGAGGCATTTTCCTAGTAACTATAGGATATTTTGAATGACATATTCTAAGTTCGATACAGTTTTAGAGATTGTGTAAAATGCACTACTTTCTAGTCAGGACAGACACAGTAACTGCTACAAATTGAGAAGAAAGGTCCTAAAATTAACAATACCAAAAATTTGCGTATAGTGATAAAGAAGTATGGAAAACAAAAAACAGGGTGACCATGAAAGGAATACAAACTGGGTCCACCGTAAATAAAAGTTACAATGCTGTTAAACACACTATGGTGAAAGTGGCGCTGCCAGTGGACCATCTTCAACAACATCAGTGTCGTCTGAAACATTTCCTCCCACTTCAATAATGATTGGCTGCACATTCACACGACCATCATGTTGCAACTCTCTTTCACAGTCCTCTGCTATTAGCCTCTCAGTGTGAGCCGTGTACTTCTGCCACCTGAAAGTAAATATGTACAGAATGTGTGGTCATTAATATTTTTTTTGAAAAAAAAAAAAATTTGTATAGAGGTTAGGAGACAATTATTTCTTTTACCCAACAAAAACATTAAAACGTGCATCAGCATGCAAAAATGTGTGGACTTCTGTGTGTGCGTATGCATATGTGTGTGGGTGTGTTGGCAAGTTCTTGCCTGCAAGTACATTGCTTCTGTACGAGAAATAATTCAGTTACATGATAAGGTCACCTGGTCTTGACTGTACCATAAATCACAAGGTATGAGAAAAATTTAAAGTAAAACATTCCTTCTCTAGAAATTTATTGCCAAAGCTGTTCCAAGATTGACGTTCTATTCTAGAAGTGAGATTGCCGAGTATCTAATGACTACATAAAACTTGTGTCGCCATGCAAGATGTATATTTTGCTGCCTGTTTGCTGTACCACATTTTCCATGTTATTTATTGTGTTCCCATCAAAATTCTCATATAAACATACTAATTGCTGACCACAGTCAACGATCGCCAATAGTTTTTTTCACATAATGTCAATTCAAAGAAGATAGTTCATACGCCAAAACAGTGCATGCGTCAATTGTTTTTTAACACGTGATTGCAAAACAACGCAGATAGTCTACAACTGGTACTATCGATAGTATTGATAAAATATATATATATATATATATATATATATACAACAGGAATTCAAGTACTCATAGTATATTACTTAAGAGTCACAAGGATGACACATTTTCCACCACCTGTCCTTATATATATATTTTTGGTAGCCTAGCGACCTACTTACAACCTTATCGATAGTATTGTTTACATCACATAGCATTATTTTGTGTTTTATTGACTACTCTTATCCTTACATGCTTACTGCATTCGTAGGTTGGCAACAGTGAGAAAGAATGTTGTATTCTTATTCTGCACTCGTATGTTGGCAACAATGAGAACAAATCACACTATCGCATACACTGGAAACATGTGTATTTTACACAATCTGTAACACACATAGCTTGTTAGACACTAGAATAACATTTGGCTTAAACCTGTAAGGTTATGGACGCAGTATTTTTAAGGCGTGATTATTGTAGGAACCTATCCGTTGTGGGTTGGTTAGTATCGTAAGGGTTTCGAAATGGCTCGACTTGTAATGGTTGGCACAAATCCTAGCAAATAANGTTGTGGGTTGGTTAGTATCGTAAGGGTTTCGAAATGGCTCGACTTGTAATGGTTGGCACAAATCCTAGCAAATAAGTTGTGGCAATTGTATCGAATGGATTGAGCATGGACAACAATGTTAAAATCAATATTAATTAAATTTTGCTCAATTTCCAGAATTAAGGTTTTTTATTTATGCAAATATGCAACCTTAAATCTACTTTAATAATTTGTTGTTAATGACATTTTCTAACTGCTTATTCAAACAAATATAAATTTTAAGGTTATGAATGTTATTTCTCAGGTGTAAAATAAGTCTACATTCATTGTTTTCCCGCATGCTTTGTATCTCTCTGTTGNTTATGAATGTTATTTCTCAGGTGTAAAATAAGTCTACATTCATTGTTTTCCCGCATGCTTTGTATCTCTCTGTTGGCCCAGTGAAAAACTTATGTCAAAAATTCACTGTAATTGAGTTGAGAAATAGGAAAAGCACTAACATGACCTTTTAACGTTTGGCTCGCCTGTTACACCGGCCAACGATAAGTTGACGGCTTGCCCTCGACTAGCTCAGAGGTGGAACACGAGACTCTGTATAATGGACGCCAATTACATATGAAATAAAGTTAAGTTCCAGAGTATTTGTTATATATATTTTTTTAATCTTGAAGTGACACATTTCACAGCCGAAGTACATAATATGCAGAGTACGAAACGTGCATAGATAACTAGATATGGGCAGAACAGAGCCACAGTTGTTTACTTAATAATTACGTTTATAAAAAACTTCCCCGAAGAAATATGAAATGCGGCGACCTCCCACATTGGCGGAGAAATAATATATCAAACTCTAGTTGCCAATGTGGGGGTTATCGTCACGCCTGGTGCGGCCTAGGCGAGCATTGTATGACTAATGCTTCCGACGACTGCTTGATATCAACTGAACTCGCCGCCGACCGACTTCCAACTGACTTCCAGCCCTCAAGGGCGACTGACTTGAAGTGACTTCCAGACCTCTGAAGGGCGACAGTCACATGCGTCTTTTGTGCTGCCTATCACTCCCCTCTCCTGCGATAAGGGCCTGGCCACGCACGCTCTCCACACGTTATCGACACTGCTCCGCACGTTATCGAAACTGTGTTGTAGGAACTAAAACTGCGCCGTCAACATACAGATAAACAAACTTCTCGTATAAACTTGTTGACGTAGTCTGAAAAAGCTAATCTAATTTTGACGCTTAACAAAAACTCCAACATTCGAAACAAAACTGCAAACGTCCGCCCGATAAACGTAAAATATCACCCGTATGCCAGATAAACTTACTATCACGGTAAAACGAACCACCACAGCTTTTAATTTGAAACCCGAAAAAAATTACGAAGCTTGGCAAAGCTTAAGAAAAACGAAGGAAATTGTAACACGTTACCAGAAAATTAAGAATACTGCGTCATTACAACCTTGTATACAGTGGTATGAGATGTGCAATATAACTCATTAGGACAGTTTCAGAATTATTGCACATCCCAAACAGTAAAGACTGCATGAGACATTGTAAGGAACACGAGCTGAACTACAAGTCTCCATTAATACACATTCCTGCTTTTCTGTGCCTTTTACATAACTCAGTCGATGAAGTGAACACACTTGTGCACACATTCTCTGATTGTTTCATTATGAGATGTCACATCATGCATTATTTCCATGTCAAATGAAATATGTGCAGTTTTTGGAAATGGCATAATTGTATTAACTTATACGAAGCAGAATGTATTTTTATAACAAAATATGCAAAATTACAAGTTATAAGTTAAACTAGTCCTGCGATGATAATCAAAAAAGTTAACTTGAACCTGTTATAAACAGTGCATACTGGCACCTACCTATGTTAAATATATACTTAAAAAGTAGGCTAGTAACAATGTAGCATCTGTTTTTTTCTGGCAAATACTAACAAACTACTTAGTAAAGAAAAACAGCAATTATGTAAGCGTAGCTTACTTTTCTACGGTGACTTGAGAGAGCGCTTCCTGCCATACAGATTTCACGGTCTCATTATCAAATTTCTTCCCCTTTCCTATCTTACTGTAGAAGTACCTCTTGCAGTCTTTCCACACTGACTCAATGGCGTTGTAGTGGCAGTGGTATGGAGGCAGCCTGAGGACCTGATGCCCAGCTTCTTCAACCAGAATATCAACTCTGTGTCTAGAAAAAGTAAGAGATATGCAGTTAATTTCTCCCCGCCATCTACAAATAACACATACAAATTCTACGCAATGATATTCTTAGTCTGACAACACATGTTGCCAAGTACACAGCTGAAGTTATGTGACCAGTATTAAACTTGTCATGGAAACAGATAAAAAAGAGTAGGCAGTGGAGGAATGTAACACCATTGAGCATAGAGAGACAGGCACTGCAAAGTTACACATACTGTGTGGCTGGTTTGTGCTGTTTGGCCAACTCGTACAAGTCTGGACGCGTTGCTGTCTGGCAGTGTTGAATGTCCATCTCTTTGAGCCACGATGTGAGCTGCACCTTAGTCCATTTTGAAATTGGCAACTTCTCAGACTGAAAAAGATGGAATTTGTTAATGAAAATAATAGTGCTTAACATGGCAACAATTTTTTTAACCAAACAAAAATATTTTATAGTCCCTTACTGAATTTGGTTTCTGCAGAGCTGCCAACCTCAAAGCATGCCCATCAATAATCACAGTTACAAGCAAAAAAATATGCATAAATCAAGAGCAATAAAAATTCTCTATAATACAGATATACTCTCAAAATTTAATAGGCACACACAACAATATTAAATATTTAAATTTGTGCATATGGGTGAACCAGAAAAATATTTCACCAATAGAATAATCACCAGGATATTATATTAAAAACATAAATAAGACACATCCATACATTCTTACTTATCACTTGCTAGGAAACGCGCAGTTGCAATGTTTAGCGATAATTATTCGGAATAGGGGCTTTTCTGAAGGAAATATCATAAACCCACAAAAGTCTGTCTGTTCGTGCGCTTATCACTCGAGAACCATGTATCCGATTCACATGTTTTTTTTAAATTCATACCTATCTATGTTGTCTGGCTAGGTTTTAGTATATATTTTGTTACTTAATGTAACATAAGCAGTAATAAGCAGTGACGATAATAGTGAATTAAGTCGGAAAACGTTTGCCGCCAGCGCACTCTCTTGCAATACGCTGTCTAAACCGTTAAAGATAGAACAATATAATGTCGTAAAGAGATAACACTAAAAAAATTCAACGTTATTTTTAAAAAAACCCAAACAATAATTCTGTATTCCACGCGAGCGGAGTCGCGGGCTCAGCTAGTGGTAAAATAAGTAGGAAGTACTAAATAAAATAAATAAAAGTACGAGCAGTTTGGCCGCTTTGTTTACGTCGGACGCCATGTTGATTAGCCACGTAAGTGTGCTAACGCCACCTATCGGCTGCGGACGTGAAGACGATAGCTTAGTACGCCATTGTATGGGATACAGTGCAGTTCGCGGTGAGAGGAATATCATGTGCTCGTGGTTTTTGATGTCCGAACCCAACCATGCAAAGACTTGTGATTGTAGAATGGAGGGTGCTAGTACGAGTGTTTTTGAGCGTAATATTCTGCTATATGGTGGATGTTACTTGGACGTTTTAGTAGATCATGGTGTTTTGTCGAGTGAGGTAAGGTGCACGGCAGTAGTTGAATTGGCCGAGGACAGTGGAATTGTACTCTCCACCTACCTAGGCGAGTTAATTCATAAACTACCGGTGTGTTTCACTTTTACTTTAAAACCCTAAAATCCTAGATTATACTAAAATTGTAGGTTACATTAAGACCCTATAATCCTATGTTAGATTAACACCCTACAATCCTAGGTTATATAAAAATCCTACAATCCTAGGTTAGATTTACACCCTACAATTCTAGGATAGATTAAAAAATGTAAAATAGTGATTCGCTCATTGTGGGGTTAGGTTAAGTTACGTGGGCACATATTATGATATTGGGTGGACAAATGTTAAATTGAGGTGTTTTTGTATTTTTTGAGATTGTACCACACAATTTCCCTGATCTTCATTGCCCTCCCCACTATCGTATTTGTGGTTTATATTGTTAATACGTTACTGCCCCTAGTAGATTCGTGTTCTCTGTAATTAGTAGAGTGGAAATATACCACTTTCCGTTATTTTTTCTTTTATTTTCAGAAAGGCCCCTATTCTGAATAATTACCGCATTTACTTCCGTGGGCTGACTCATCATAAATTGAACTAGGGCAGAAGTTTTAATCCTTCACAAAAAATGTGTGTCTCCGATATTTTTGATGGAGCAAGGCATGGCCATTTTTTTGTGTAACTATCATGATATTTCTGTAAAACCTTCTTGCTCGCTGATGCACACGAATCCACAGCACGCTTCATGTTCAATTAACACACGACGACCATATAGTAAACACACAATGGCAACACCGCATCACTACTCACAACATTGCTCGTTTTCACTATCCAGTGTTGCCACAATATTTACTGCTCGTGATACCGAATTTATTGCGCGGTTTGCAGAAAATACCGATTTTGTTGGCTCGCTTGCAAACTTCTGGTAAGAGTGTGATATTTACCATATGGCAGACAATACATTGTACTGTAAATATGTACGCACTAAAAAAAATAAAAAAATTTTTAGATGCATTGTCACGGCTATCAATTTCTGTAATAAACAAGCAAGCATCCGTGATTCCGTAACTTAACATCAAAATGAGTAATAATTACGGAAAATCTGTAGTACTTGGTAGCACTGTTTCTGACATACATGCAGTACTTGAATGAAAAATTGTGCATAACTGAAAATTTTATTATGTACATGTACAAAGAGGTGTACAACTGGAAAAAAAGTCACCTGCACACTGAGGTAGGAGGCATTGTCGAGAACAATTACAGATGGTTCTTGAAGGCAAGGAAGCAGTTGCTCCTGCAGCCACTTCTCAAACATTTTCCCGTTCATTGTTCCATGATAGTCGCCCAAGTTACTACCCGGAGGGAAGACAATACCAGCATCCTTTACAAATCCTTGCTAAGAGCCTGCGTCAAGGACAATGAACCTCTTCCAATGGACAAAGTTTTGACGCTTGCAGGTGTATGTGGTATCATTCTGCCATGTTTTGGATGAAAAACTTGTATATAAAAACAGAAAATAACATTACATGATGTACATTACTCAATAAACCTAAAACCACCATGCAACAAATTTTTCAGAATCTTGTCACATTAACAGTGTCACGTTAGCAGTGAATGGTGAATGGTGTTGTTTGATAAAGTAAATGGTGTTGTACTTTTCAGCGGAATGACTATGACTACGGCCCCACTTTTACAGTATCTAAATTAAATTAGCTTACTACGTAATTAAAATTCCACCATTTAGCAAAAAAATATGTAACAATAAGGATGAAAGGACAACCTTACCAGAGAGANGTCATGTAACACACATTGCAACATCACAGAAATTTTTGTACATTCAATCTTGTAATTTGTTGAGACGTTTAAAACTGCCCACCAACATTACTAGAATTTGAGTATACAAATGCAGCATAAATGTTTAAATGTGTAATTACATTCAACAAAAAATTATTTGTCTGTGTTATATAAACGTACCATTTACTATCGTCATATCACCAATATTTTGAGTTACAGATGTCCACATAGTTTATTTGAAAATATTTCCTAACCTCACTTGCCATGACAAATGTCCACCAAAACATGAAATTATTAAAACATTTCCAAAGAATAGCATCTTTGGTAGTGAAATGTGTGTACATTGACTCACATTTACTTTCATTGGAAGTTATTAACGTCCGTGAACATACACGCTTCGAATCACGCAATGCAACTGCAATCACAGCCAAGTAGCATCCGGCAGGTTATGAATCCAACATTCCGAATCTGTATGCTAACAAACTAATCCCTCTATCAATAATGAAATGAAAAGTAGCTAAGTAAATTTCCTGCAAGTCCTGTTTTTTTATATCCACAGCTGAGATCCACAGACAATTCATAACAGTGGCATATATAGACTCGAGAGAAGACTGCTTCTCACATGGCCTGCTCCAGAGTAAGCTCGCTTACCAACCCGTATTCCTAGCACGTGAGGGCACCACCACTAATGTGGTGTACAAAGATATCCTTCACCAAAGGAAAATAGTCGCTACTTTGTGTTGTACATGCAGGCAAAGTCACCAGAACAAAGCTAGTTAATATAAAAATTACTCGAGCGCACAATGTACACTTCATTTAATGTTGCAATTGTGTTTTCAATTAACAAGTTGTGAACAAATTTAACTTCAGCATTCACAGTTCGTAGACTAGCAAAAATTACTTTTTTTTCCAAGTTATGTGCTTAAATAAGGACCAGTTTGTTGAAGGCTTAAGTTTTGATTTTCTCATTGATTTTCATCTCTAAAGTTAATAGTAGTGTTTGTATAAGTTTCAAGCATTGAAAGTATCTGTTTATAAGGCTGTGTATTAGTGGTATGTGGCCTCAGCCATAGTCATATGTATATGTCGCAAGTATGTATTGGTACCAAAAGTACATACCTTTTGAGAAAAACCATGTCTCGTCCAAGTACACAAACATCCATCCTTCTTCCTTCACCTTCTGATATTGCCTCAGGAATTCCCTTCGCATTCCTCACGATTTACGGGTCTTCCAAAAGCACCTTCTGAGCATCAGTCTTCTTCCACGAGAATCCCAGCCGGAGAAGCAGTTGATGCAAAGAAGTCCTACTCCCCTGGAACCCGACATCACCGCTGTTCTTCAAGGCTTCCAGGATTGTATCCAGTGTCACATGTTCTCCTGGAAATTATTTTCTCTCTCTCTCTCTCCCTCCCCCCCATCTCCCTGCAACTGACTGGACTGGGTGTGCACTGAAAACTGAAAAAAATACATGTCTCGTGTGATTGCTAGAGACAAGATTACCTAGTTAGTTATGTTCAAACAAAATTAACTTGTCACCAGAATACATGTAGTTATGGCGCACATCATTTTTTTATGTAAAATCATAATTATTCCATTTACAAAAATTCTACAGCAATGTTTATTTTCAGTGACTGTACTGATCTAAGTAAATTGNAAATCATAATTATTCCATTTACAAAAATTCTACAGCAATGTTTATTTTCAGTGACTGTACTGATCTAAGTAAATTGAAAGCTTAAATATACCTTTTGCTGTGCCCCTTCAGTAATTTGTAATTCATAGCATTGAAAATTACTTTACATATCAGAGTAGCGTGTTACTTAAATTAATTCTATAAAGAATATTATAAAAAAGATTTATATTTATATTTAAGCTTTCAATTTACTTAGATCAGTACTGTCACAGAAAATAAACAGTGCTGTAGAATTTTTGTAAATGGAATAATGATAATTATTCAGAATAAGGCGTTTTTCTAAAAATAAAAGAAAAAATCACAGAAAGTGGTATATTTCCACTCTTCTAATTACACACAACACGAATTTACTAAGGGCATTAAAGTATTACTGTTACAAACAACAAGAACGAATTTCGTAATTTGTTTCCACCAAACAACTTTACCTAATCCCGTAATGAGTGAATGACTATTTTACAATTTTCATCTAACCTAGGATTGTAGTCTTTTAACCTAACCTGGGATTGTAGTCTTTTAATTTAACTTAGGATTACAGGGTGTCAATCTACCGAGGATTGTTGGGTTTATTTAGTATGTTCTACTAATTTTACGATTACGCCCTCCTCAATATTAAAAAGGTCAACTGTGCAGAACCCATTTATGTTACTTTCGTGGGTCTAGGGCATTTTGTAACATTCGGCCGCTAGTTACAGCGCCGATGTTACGTTGCCACGGCTTGCTCAAAGGTAAAACACGAGACTCAGTAAAATGGACGCCGAATGATTATTAAATAAAGTAAAATTCCAGAATATTTTGTTCCATACTTTTATTTATCATTTACGTTTCACAGTTCACATACAAATTTCCGGTATGCAGAGTACTAACCGTTCACAGATAAATATACAAGTACAGACCAGCGCCACAGTCGTTTACAAATTATTCCTGTCTCAAAACTGTCACGAAGGAATATAAATGCTGCTACCTGCCACACCGGCGGAGAATTAAAATAATAAAGTCTAGTGGCTGATGTGGGGGTTTAACGTCACGCCCTACGTGACCTAAACGAGCATTGTACCACTGCCCTGAAGGGCGGCTGCCTTTGCCGTCGACTGACTTGAAATGACTTTTCTCGACGACTGACTTGAAGTGAAACTTGACCTGAAGTAACTGCTTCCGATGACTGACTTGAAGTGAAGTGAAGGGCGACAGACAGACGCGTCTTTTGTCCTGCCTCTCGCCCCCCTCTCCTGAGATAAGGGCACGGCATCCGGCATCTGCCAGCAGCGTCATCTAAAACTGCGCTGTGTCCCGCTCTCAACACGTTATCGTAACTGCCCCGCACGTTATCGAAACTGCGCCGTCAACATAAACTGACTTCTCGTACAACAAAACTTGTTGACGCATTCTGAAAAAAGCTAACTAATGCTGACTGTTAACAAAACTCCAACTTTCGATACGAAACTGCAACCGTCCGCCCGATAACCGTAAAATAGCACCCGTATGCCAGATAAACAAACTAGCACGGGAAACGAGCCACCACGGCTTTAATTTTGAATACCCGATAAAAATATTATGAAGCTTAGCAAAGCTTAAGAAAAATGAAAGAAATTTAAACACGTGTCCCGAAATATAAGACTATTGCGTCATTACGAATTCCTTCAGAAATGTCCCTATTCTTAACAAATAACCTGCAAAACCTGCAACTGGAATACAAAATAATTCGCTGCTTTGGCGAATGCACATTGTGCAGTAACTGTAATAGCCTACGCCAATAAATATATTGCTGTACTTCAAAAACATGGATTACAAACCTAAGTTGGTGCAAAATAATAATGCTGGATTTACAATGCCACGACAGTCCAACATCACAGCCCCGACACCGACGTAAATAATCCAACAACCAATCAGAAGCAAGGTCACCCCGACAAAATCATGGCTCCGACAGGACGACAAAAGTAGATTCTATTTCTACTTTTGTTGTTTTTGGACTCGCTCGGCAGTATAAATAATAACATAAACAAAAACCTTACAAAACATTATGTCGTGCAGATGTCACTGCTGTGGGAAATTTTACTCTAAAAATATGTGGCAGGTATATACAGATTATTGTGTAGAAGATACCTGGTTGTTGATGTGACGGAAATAAATAATGATGGAAAATAGTATATTTACATAGCTTTTGATTGTTTTCACAATAAAAAAGTGTATAAAATATTGTGATTTCTATGCATTCTAATGAGAAAGTATAGCACATTACTGGCCATTTTAAGATTTGCTGACAATTACGATACGCTTGTCGGATGGGAACTGTCGGAGTATTTATTGTAAACATTGAACACATTTTGGTGGCGGAAATTGTTGGATGGACATGTCGTGTTTGATTGTTGGAGCACTTTGGTCGTGGCATTGTAAATCCAGCCACCTTTAAGGTCACAATATTTTAACAGGTCTGTAAAAGTACTTTTAGCAAGTTATCTTAACCCAACTAAATCAAACCCTATTACCATTTTTTTTCGCAAACGTATGGTCCCAGACAAAACAGAACAGCCTACGAGGAAACAATTATGTACTTAGTTTCATATACCTGTTTCATACATGCAGTATATGATGCGTCAAATAAGAGTACATGTAAAATTATCAACATCTCCGACACCTTTCAATCTTTTCTTTCTTCTGGTTTTTCCTGGTGACTCCAGATTTTCTGCATCCTTCTTGTAGAACCTGCCAAATGAATGAAAAGTCTTTAGCATTCTGCACACACGCAAATTGCTGTTATAGTTATGGTATTTCAAGATGAGACACAGCGGAGGTAATTATATACAATAAGGGCTTTTCCGAAAACCGAGAAAATAATACCTGCAAATTATGGTTATTGCTAATGTGATTTGAGGTAGGCTATGAAGACTAGTGTGTTTATATGGTAAAACACATAAAATATATTCCTATGAGGTAACTGAATTGTGTTAAATACGATAATGCTTATTTAGCATTTTTCATTGCGATTCTTTCCATTTGAAGTGTTAAGTCAAATTATTGTGCGATGGGTGTTTCTTTGTAATTATGTCAATAATAAGTGTTAAAATATTATTATTGTGCAGAAATAAGAGTGTGGTGTCGAGTTTCCATGAATTGAATCCACGCCAACGTGTCCTAGACATGTCTTAAAGGTCATAAATCTCCAAGGACCTATATTCGCCAATCACAAAGGTGAATGTCATTTATACTCTGGTTTTTGCATGGAAAGTAAGTGTAGTTTATTGTACTGTGTAGAGTTGCATGAGATTAGGAAATTCAAGTTTTATGCACTGCTACCGTTGGCAAGTTAAATTGCAGAATATCCAACCAAATCAAACCTAACTTCACGTCACAGGGGGTGGATAAACCAATGCGAGGTTATTTATTATACTTTTGCTAACAGACTATCTTGTGTCGGCACCCACCTCCCTCAATCCCATATTGCGAAGTTAGGTTAGGTCTTCTTGCATGTAACGTGGTTAACAGACCACAAAAACATGTAATTTATATAATTTTTACCCCGCAATTTCCCCTCTTCTTCATAGCCCTCCCCATCACTTTTTTAAGTATATAATACAACTATTGTGATGCCCCTAGTAAATTTTTAGTTTGTTATTGAATGTGCTAAGACACATAATTGTTTAGAGGTTATGTATGTCCGACAGTCACATGTCAACAAGGCAAGACACCACATCAAAACAATAAAATATCACACAATGTTACTTTATACTTACCTGCGGACAGTTCGAGCGGAGATACCCAGAATTTCTGCAGTCTTGTTGATGACCGAACATCTTTCCAGCTGGCCAGTGCAAATCATTTCTTTCACTTGCTTCGCCGCACGAATAATATCTGCCTGCCTCTGCTGGTTTGTAATGGGATTCCGTGACCGGTTCATTTTCGAAGTACCAAATTTAGGAAAACTAAAAGCTAGAAACTTAAGAGACACTATCCACTACAAAGCGTATACAGCTACGGTAACACTGTGCAGTTACAGTAAAGCAGGAATAAATTACAAAACAATAGAAAATACCGACAAGCTATATAGAGCTAACAATGAAAAAATCTAATATAAAGCTTAGCAATACAAAGAAAATATAAATTAAGACTACAGATTATGGTACAGGTATAAAGTAAATCTACTTAAAATGAGGTTATTCCACAATTAACATACAAATAAAAAACTTAGAAAAGTATGCAGAGATTTTATAACTAATCCAACGAGTAGACCTACATGGGCAAAGGATGTAAATAAACTATTAAAGTTAACCTACACACAAAACTGTGATGTGCAATACACCTTATTAAATACAGTCTAATTCAAAAGTTTAATGCTAACAGAAATTAAACTAAACCCAAAGCAAGACTGCAGTAGAGGTGACTAAACAGACGTGCCGAAATATTACGTTGTAATTATACTACAATTAAAAAAGCACTATAATATAAGTTAAGTCTATATTAGAATTATCTTAAAGTATACAACTCTAAACCACTAAAAACATACATATTGCCAAGATCTCAAGACCACGGCAAAAGCACGTGCAAATGCACATTGGCGTCGCTGAGATCGAATGTCTTCACCAAGCCGTGTAAGCACGCATCTTAGGACGTAAAATTAACATGT
The DNA here is from genome assembly GCA_002778355.1 of Clitarchus hookeri. Lineage (NCBI taxonomy): Eukaryota > Metazoa > Arthropoda > Insecta > Phasmatodea > Phasmatidae > Clitarchus > Clitarchus hookeri. The sequence continues at coordinate 208,822 of NQII01003520.1, read as the reverse complement.
TTTTTTATTTCGTAGGTAATCGGCATACATACTAAATACAGTTTATAAAAACAAAATAATTACTTNTCTTCACCAAGCCGTGTAAGCACGCATCTTAGGACGTAAAATTAACATGTTTTTATATTTCGTAGGTAATCGGCATACATACTAAATACAGTTTATAAAAACAAAATGATTAATATTAGTGAATAAAAAGTATACAACTTTATATTTAAGATTTAAATAAATAATTTTATTGTTTTGAACTATTTTCTTTCTTACGGTGCTAACACTAAAATATACACAATGAAGCGACCAGTCAGGTGATACAATGCTGTAGCAATGATAGTAAAAGTTGTTTCACTGCTACGGAGTTGGTGGTTCTGAATTTCACAGACTTGTCAGAAAGTGGCCTTCTTATACCGTATGGACCATATCAGGGTTCAATATCACTTGGTAGTATTTCAAGGTCTGTAACACTCGCAAGTTAAGCCTATTTTAAGTGACACTTAAATGATGGTTGTTAAATGCTGAACTGGAAAAACAGCAAGTGTTTGTGTTAAGGTCTTCTGCGTGTGTTTGAGGATGTCACCATAAGTCATTAGGTGCTTTTCCCCTGTATGATCTGGAAACAGGTTTNTGGAAAAACAGCAAGTGTTTGTGTTAAGTGCTTCTGCGTGTGTTTGAGGATGTCACCATAAGTCATTAGGTGCTTTTCCCCTGTATCATCTGGAAACAGGTTGATATCCAGTGATTGACGCACTTCCTCATATATCTAGATGCTGCACACGAACACGAAGAAGATGCTAGAGGCTAATGAGCCTCAATAGCTGCAAACGAGGACAATTGCATCTTCAGAGAACCAGCGGTGCTGCATGTCGTAGTGCATCTGCAGTATGGCTGAGCTAAGTGTATGCAGTTTTCAGTTACTTTATAGTTCCTAAGTCATTGTAGCAGCAGAGAACGCACTTGCTACGAGTTGTGCTCGGAGCCCTGAAGGCGCACTCTAGAACTAGAAGGAGAAATTAGCGTGCTGCTGCAGGCAGGGTTCAAGCGAGGAGGGGAGACAAGCTGAGCCGCCCCGACGGGAGACAAAGAATAGCGACGTGGCACCTCCACATAGAAGTTCGCTTGACCCTTTCCATTGGCAGCTCCGAGAGGCAATGTTGCCTAAAATAATATATGCTTCATTTGTAAATGATAATCAAATATGGTTTTTTCTTGTGTCACATGTTAATTGATATGGTCCAGGATACACTAATATTTGTATGTACTATAATGATTGCTAGAACTCTGATTGTTGGTAAGTTATTTCTTAGCGGGAGTATTTGAACAGATGTTTACAAGCACACAGATATGACAGGTAAATTCTCTGGAACCATTTGGCTTTATTTAAGAAATGTATTGTGTAATTTTGCCTAGGGCCACGATGTTGTAGTGGTTAGACTACTTGCCTCCCACTTAGGTAAACCAGGTTCGATTCCCAGTGAGGTTTCTCCCAGATTTTTGCCTGTGGGAATCATGCTTTACGATACCGCTGGACGGCAGGTTTTCTCATGGATTTTCCATTTCCCCTGTCCAAGCATTCCGGAACTGTTCCTTACTTACCTCACTTCACCATCATCGGTTGTCAAGACTCAGATGTTAAGAGCTGCCCAAATCTCTCCACTCCACTGTAATTTTGCTGCTACAACTGTGAAAAAAATGGCCTGAGTAAATTTTTAATGCAAGTTTTATGTATAGGAGATAGGAGTGGGACAGAATTAATCCAAATTCATATGACGACTCCTTCAAAGTACCAACCATTTTCCTGGGAACTGTGAAAGGTCGTAATTTTGAATTTTCATTTTAATTTCACATCAGCGAGTATAGTAATCTATTATTCTATGTCGAGTCTGTTCACGGTCGAGTTAGCACTTTTGAAAGCCCTGCATATTTTCTACTTTCAGCCCATTGTGTATGTGCAACAGTTTGTTGTATTTTTGTCACAACAGAAGATTTTGGAGTAAAACAGTCGTCAACTGATCTGGTTACTTCATTGCCAATTGTTCTGTTTATTTCATGGCAAACTGATAATAGGTACTTGTTTCATTAATAACTATAGTTGCAGGATGTTTCTGTGGTTATACTTATTTAAAATTTCCACTCCATTGACACACTCACAGTTATTCTGTCATATAACATTTATAAAATACTATATTTGGCAATTTAAAGTTTGCTGAAAGAGTAACTGAACCTGGCAAATAGGCAGTGCTTCTATATTTATTAATGCCGCAGTGACAAGAAGTGTGCAAGAAATGTGATAATGCAGTACAAGATCAGGTTTCACATAATTGGCAATCTGGAAAAACTGTTGTCTTAGAATGGATCAACCAAAATGTGTTGTTAATTTTTAGTTTTATATGTGTGCTAACACATGTCAATTTTTGATTTATTGGACATGTGCTAAAGGGGAAATTGTTATGGGCATGTCTTTCTAGTTAGACCAGTTGGAACGTGTGGTTGAATGAAGATGCCAGGCTAGTGCAGTCTTTTCAGAACAGATTTTGATGTGGCCCATGGGGGAGTTAATAGTGTGAATGTGGATGTAAAAGGGAAATACCATGTCCAGTTATTGGTTGACATTGTTTCTGGAAAATAGTCTAGAATAAATTCTTTCGGTAAACCAAACTGAAGCGCTGAACATACTAAGCGGCAGCAGTCAGACTTCTCCAAATCAAGTACTTCTGATGTTACATGTGTCCCAACAAAATACTTCTAGCCGACAGTTTCAGGCATGTTCTTCCAGCCCTCAGTCTCAACCAAGTACTTCCAACACCTTATCCTGTTAATTGAGCCCTGTTAATTCTTCAGTTGCGAGCTCTACATGTGACCAAAGCTTTGGTTCTACCTCTCCTGGTGACATCAAGCGATATCTTATCAAATATGAAGTAACCAAAGCATAAATATTGTGGGTTTTTAATAAAGACGTGTGTCATACAGGAGGAATGGGGTCAGTGCAAGTGATTTGTTTCCCTTGGTGTTTGTAGACAGTGCAGTGACCTGAAATTTAAAAAAGGCATAAATATAAATTGCTTTNGGTCAGTACAGGTGATTTGTTTCCCTTGGTGTTTGTAGACAGTGCAGTGACCTGAAATTTAAAAAAGGCATAAATATAAATTGCTTTCTGTAATTTCCTATGAACTTGGACCATTGTTCCAGCAAATTCTTATGCATGATATTAAATCTTCACAATTTCATGCAGTCTCATTTGATAAAAGTGTAAAGGATGTAGTGCATAAAGGCCAAATGGATCTTCTGAACCGGTACTGGGATTTTCTCATAATAGAATCAAGTGTGTACAGATCATTTAACATCTGTTTTTCTAGAGGACCTGGTTACTGCATTTATGATGGAAACTACTAAATGGGAATTGTGTTTACAAAATATCATTCAGAGTTTATTTGATGGCAATAATGTACATTTAAAGTTTCTGAGGGATATACAGTGTCAGGTGACTGTGATGGCCAACATATTTTTGATGTTGGGACATACTTTCTACACATTGTACAAGGTGTGTATAAGAGCTCATAAATAGATTGTCTAGAAATACATGCTTTTCTTTGTGCCTTGTACTGCCTTTTCAATAACTTTCCATCAAGGTGTTCAGTATACATGCAAATCACTTCCTCAATACTTTTTCCATTAAAGTTTTGCCAGATAAGATGTGTGAAAAATTCCACAGTTGTGAAGAGAGCCATAGAGACGTTGCAATTTGTCAAGAAAATGTTGCTGCAGTTGATGTTATTCATTCTGAATTTTGATGTTATGTGGCAATGGGTATTTCCAGGCAGTAGAGCTATTTTGTGTTAGATAGGTGGTTTGAAAAAAAAAAAATTATTTTTAATCTGTAAATCAAATTTATATTGGCAAAATGATTTATTCACTAAGGTCAGGAAAAGTTACAAAAATGTATTTTCTTGGTTCTGTAGAGACCCTGCCATAGGAAGGTTGCGAATGGGAATTCAGAGACCAGATGAACTGATGGTTAATGCAGTTAATACAGGTAACTCACTACTNTGTGAATATCGGTAATTCACTACTAGCTTTTCTTAAATTATCTATAAATCTATACTGTAATCAAAGTTTTTAAATCCGCACATAATTGTAGAGGGATAAATATATTTTGGTTTCCAAACTTCTTGACCTATGTATGAGTGAATATGTTTTTACCATAACAAAATAAAAACCGCTGTAAATTCGTAAGCTACATTGAGCATCACTCCTCTTAAAATAATTAATAATATGAGGTTGGCAACAGTTAGTGGTTGGGGGATGCTTATTAAGAGTGACTTAGAGAGACAATCACTTGAGCTGGGCCTGATGCAGATACTAAACATTCTTGTTATAAATTAATACTTTTATTGCAGAATGTAATTTCTGTTATATTGTTCTGTTTTTGGTTTGTAGGATACCCAAAGGATAAGGAATTGCTTGCTATAAAGAAATATATGACAGATGAGAGAACCAAATATTGTAAGCACGTGGATAATCATGAATTAACATCATTTGGATGCTCATGTAAGTTGCCACAAGTGGTAATGTCAAGATCAAAACTGAAGAGGAAAGATAAAGAAATAAAAAAATTGCAGTTCAACAAGAAACTTTCTTTGGGGATTACTAAAAATACCAGTAGTTCATGCACTGATGTGAAACGTTTTGCATGCACATTATGTTCTGCCAAATTCAGTACTAACAACTGTTTGAAGGTACATATCAGAACACACACTGGTGAAAAGCTTTTTCAGTGTTCATTATGTTCTGCTATGTTTGGGTGGAAATATCATCTGAATATACATATTAGAACACACACTGGAGAAAAGCCTTTCAATTGTGCATTATGTTCTGCTAAGTTCAGTCAAAAGGATAAATTGAATTCACATTCTAGAACACATACTGGTGAAAAGCCTTTCCAGTGTTCATTATGTTCTGCCAAGTTCAGACAGAATGGTCATTTGAATAGACATATTAAAACACATACTGGTGAAAAGCCTTTTCAGTGTTCATTATGTTCTGCCAAGTTCAGGCATAAGGGTAGTCTAAATATACATATTAGAACACACACTGGAGAAAAGCCTTTCCATTGTACATTATGTTTTGCTAAGTTCTGTGAAAAGGGTTCATTGAATTCACATATTAGAACACATACTGGTGAAAAGCCTTTCCAGTGTTCATTATGTTCTGCCAAGTTCAGGCAGAATGGTCATTTGAATAGACATATTAAAACACACACTGGTGAAAAGCCTTTTCAGTGTTCATTATGTTCTGCCAAGTTCAGGGATAAGGGTAGTCTAAATATACATATTAGAACACACACTGGAGAAAAGCCTTTCCATTGTACATTATGTTTTGCTAAGTTCTGTGAAAAGGGTTCATTGAATTCACATATTAGAACACACACTGGTGAAAAGCCTTTTCAGTGTTCATTATGTTCTGCCAAGTTCAGGAAGAAATGTCATTTGAATATACATATTAAAAAACACAGTGGTAAAAAGCCTTTCCATTGTACATTATGTTCTGCTAAGTTCTGTGAAAAGGGTTCATTGAATTCACATATTAGAACACATACTGGTGAAAAGCCTTTCCAGTGTTCATTATGTTCTGCCAAGTTCAGGCAGAATGGTCATTTGAATAGACATATTAAAACACACACTGGTGAAAAGACTTTTCAGTGTTCATTATGTTCTGCCAGGTTCAGGCAGAAATGTCATTTGAATATACATATTAAAAAACACAGTGGTAAAAAGCCTTTCCATTGTACATTATGTTCTGCTAAGTTCTGTGAAAAGGGTTCATTGAATTCACATATTAGAACACATACTGGTGAAAAGCCTTTCCAGTGTTCGTTATGTTCTGCCAAGTTCAGGCAGAATGGTCATTTGAATAGACATATTAAAACACACACTGGTGAAAAGCCTTTTCAGTGTTCATTATTTTCTGCCAAGTTCAAGCATAAGGGTAGTCTAAATATACATATTAGAACACACACTGGAGAAAAGCCTTTCCATTGTACATTATGTTCTGCTAAGTTCAGTGAAAAGGGTTCATTGAATTCACATATTAGAACACATACTGGTGAAAAGCGTTTTCAGCTCTCAATATGTTATGCCAAGTTCAGGCAGTAATGTAATTTGAATAGACATATTAAAACACACACTGGTAGTGTTCGTTATGTTTTGCTAAGTTCAGTCAAAAGAGACGTCTTGATAAACATATTAAAACACATGGTAGTAAAAAGTCTTTCTTGGGTTCTTTATGTTCTGCTAAATTCTTTCGTAGTAATCTGAAAGTACATATCAGAACAGACAGTGTTCTTCTGTTCTGCCAAGTTCAATCGAAGGTGAAATTAGTGGTTTTGAAATCCCTGCTTAAAATCAATTTTATGCATATTTTCCGCCTTCCATCATACATAATACTGTCATTGAAAACTATAAAGTCAAGAGCCGTATAGGCTAACAGTGTGAATGGTAAATAGCATTTGGCAATGGGATTTAATTCTTTTAATCCTACAGAATGTTTGAAAGTATATCCAGTTTAGTAGTATCATTGTTTTGAAAGCAAATATCTAGTATCTGGTAGTGGAGTTTAGTCATGTGTAAATAGTACCATAATATTAACATTACCATAGCAGTGAATCTGGTCTAATTGATCACTGGTGACCAATGGCTAGGTTTTAAGGTAGTCTGTGAAACTTTCTAAACATGCCAGTAATTTTCATTTGGTATTAAAAGCCCTAGTTATGAATGTTGGTAATACCTTATTTTCTCTTCAGTTTAATGCCGTTTTCAGTTACTTGTTCTTTTTTTTTGTTTAAAATGTATTAAAATATATATATTAGTTTCTATGCATTTTTTTTTTTAACTTTTTGGTGAATTGTTAAATTGTTATTTGTACATGTTAGTCTGTTAAATGAACGAAGTGCTGGCATAGGTGAGTACACTTAGGGGTACTCAGTAAAGTGAAGTTTGAGTACCACTGCTCTAAAGCATAATAGTAATGCCCTATCCAGCCATGTATGTCTTAAATGCACTTTATATAGCCCTACTCTGCTGATGTACTACTACTTGTCCAGTACTTGGTTATGTCTGTAGAACATTGCTGCCAGTACAGTGTGTGCTCGCAACAAGTACTCTGCTATTGCATCTGAATAGCGAGGGAGTGTTCCGGTAGCCATGTTCATGGTAACGTGTTCAGGAAGACCTGCTTCAGCATATGATAATTATTCCCATACACATAAATATTTATTTAGTGTAGAGTGTTTACGTTAGTGCCAACTGAAATCAGTTTATCATTGTTATAAACATAGGATTAAGAATTGGTGTAGGTATAATATTTACAATACAGTTCATACAGCACAAGTCCTGTTTTGCTAGTTTGTCTTTCTTATGTTGTATGTGGTGATGTTTCATATGTGAGATTTTATTTGGTGTCTTAGTATTTCTGAAATAAATTTGTAATTAATGTAATAATTAAAACACTGCTACAACTTCTCAGTGAATTGACACATTTTATAATGCAATTGCCATTTATTGCAACTTTGTTTCTGGCTCTAAGGAAGTTAATATTCCACTTAAACAATCAGGTTCTTTGCTCATGCCAAGCCTATGTGCATGCAAGTTAAGTGAGTGATATGATGTACACCTCTGAAGAAATGTGAAAAAAGAGCTATATTGTTTTGTTATTTTGGTAGTGTTGTGTTGCAGTCGTGCATACTTAATGTTCATCTTGTAGACATAACATGTGATGCTGTTTGCTTCCCGTTAAGTGTTGAGGTACACTTATTTTCTGATACTGTAATGGGTTCGTGGTTAATTCAACTTTTTTGAAACCAACCTGAGAAGTATTTGTATTCTTTAACTATCAATAATTTAATGGACACGATGAAAGCATGCTCTTAGTAAAGTTTGCAACACTGTAGGTAAAGTAGTTCCGTGTGTTGATATTGTATTTGATAGTTGTACTTGTTATTGAACATTAATTTAATTTAATTCCCAAGTATTTTATGTAGATGAGAGTGGGAATTACCATGTTAGTATAGGCCATTCATTGTTACATCACACTTTTCTGAAGTCTTGCTTATGTTCTACCTTTGGTTACCAATTACGTATCCTTCTGCTACATGTAAACATAAGCATTGCCATGTGACTTCTATGTTTTAACAGTGAAATGCTTTGTTTACTGTTGCTAGCTATTCAAAGAATTCTGCTATATTTCAAAAACCATCACAAATGTTCACATTTTAGGTCTATTACCATGTTTAGTTCAGCTTTATGACTTTTTAACAATGCATGTGTTGATAATAATTCTTACATTTATTTACATTGTTAACATATTTGTTTTACACAATATAGCACATTACACATAATGCATGTTAATATTTTGCTGTGACTCTGTTTAACTTTATTATAACTGTGGCGGAAATAACTGTAGTATTTAACCTCTTATAATTGATGCGTGTTGGGTTATTTCGTTAAAAGGATGGCCTCACTTAGAATAAATATTAAAACGAAGGAGCAACCAGTCCAACGAAAAAGACATCTAAATTCAAGCACCTAACTCATGTTGCTTATTTTTTGTACATAGCAGTGACAAACTTAAAAGATAGTGGTTAACAAGCCTACTGTAATTTTATTGCACTCATATTTCTTTGTATAGGTACAGTGGAGTCTCCATTATCTGTCACTATATTTTATACTGGTAGCAATCAATATAAGTATGTGCAGCACAATATTAAATATTGTGGACTTCTGTTTATTATGTTGATAAAATAACAAAATTGAATACAGTACTATTATGTATATGTTCAGTAGTATAATCCTACCTAAAAAAGTATGTCATTTTCTTTTGTTGTAATACTCCACTGGCTTTTGTTGTTGCTGTGTTGCGTATCTTACGTGGGAGTAATATCTGTGTAGCGTCTGCCTCTTCTTGTTGCTCTTACCATTCAATGCACTTGGCAAACATGTATTTAAGCGTTACTGTGGCTAATTATTTTGGGGCAATCCTTGAGTGTATCATCCTCTTCTTCTTCACATAAATATTCTACCTCCTGTGTTTCCACTTAATACAATTTCCTCATCAACTTTCGATTTTGGCTGCATCTTTCTTAATATCATTGACTGTAGTCCGCCCGATTCCATATAGCGGAGCGATACTCGTTGCGCTTTCTCCTTTACGCAGTCGTTTTATAATTTCAAGTTTTTGAGAAAGTCCAATACAGCACGTTTCAGTTTCTCAGACATTTTTAAACACACTACACCTTGACAACAAACTAAGGACAATGACTTGCTGACTAAGTGTCTACCGCTACTGAACTGACTGTACACATGTAGGTTGTACATAGACAAACATGATTAATTCACATTCCGCACCACACAGAATGTATTTTTACTGTTTATTCATTGACAAAAGTATGTATTACAGTACAGTATATGTATTGTTCAACTCAATACTGTTCTTAATTTGATCTAATATGAAGATAGAAAAAAGTCATTTCATTTTTAGTTTATTAAGTTCATTTTTCTTATCCAGTTTTATTATTTTATTTGTCGTGTCAGTTTACTGACGTTTAACAGAAACTTGCGGTTAAAAGAGTGACGGTTAACCGAGACTCCACTGTACTTGGTTTTTACTAAGTGTATTTTATTATTTTTGTTAAATTTTCTGGCTGGGCTTGTTAATTTGTTGGGATTGTGGCAAGCTTTCAAATCACAGGAACATTAGTTAAACATTTTAAACAAATGTGTTTCAGACTTGTAGAGCAAAGTTACAAATTTGTGATAAATAAGCAGATGTAACTTTCAAATAATTAACTTAAACATAAAAACAGTTCACAGTTAAAACATATAAATTTTGCACCTCCAATATTTGCAATTACACACGCACTGGTCCAGTGTAACAGATGCAACAATACTCTTTCATACGCGTGGTTATGACACATGTTACAGTATATTTATTCCTGCCGTGGAAAAACAAGATTTACCACGTCAGTAACTTGTCTAGATATCTTTAAAACACAACATGTACACACGGGATGTGGTAATGTAGGATTGCTAACTGACTCACCATCACATCCAACTATATTAGTGGTGGGCGATACAGGTACACCTTTCAATATGCTTCATAAACCAATCCAATAACTGATACAAAACAGAATCTGTACTATTGTATAGCCTGAAGTAATTATCATACTTTAAGTAGATACACATGCAAGAACTTCAAATTTTTTAACTCATTGGAACAAAAACAAGGAAAATGTAAGTGAAAAAAGCTAAAAGGTAATACAATCTGCATGCTTTCATTCTGATGTCTACATAAATTGTGCATTGTAGCTACTGAACTACTTTAGCACGAGTACAAGCGAGAGAGGCAATGAAAACACAGTACACATCGCATGTGTACAGATTTTTATTTTGCACTTCTAAACAGTAAACAAGCACAACTGTTCTACTCGAGTAGCAGGCAGGAACTGCTGGCTCATCTTTTGGCTGTGATGCACCTCAGGTCAGGAAATCCTTAGCTGGCTTAACGGTGCTTTTGTACACGCGCACACACACACACCCATATCCATGTTGTCGCCACAGTCAATTAGCTCTCTGTCCATGCCAACCACTTACACTCACCTGCCCAGTGTTCTGGTGACATGCCACCACATCATCCCCAGCCAGTGATGGACCCACATCATGAAAAACCACCCTGAAGGTGGTTGGGGAAGTGGACGCATCAACCGGACCTTGTAGCTGATGTAAGAGGCACAGGTTTGCTGTCGGCGACCTGGGGAGGTGGAGGTATCCCTATTGCTAGGTCCTTGAAGACAAATGGCTTTTGTTTACCATACTGAGAGCCACCACCAGGTCAGAGGTCACTGAAGTGTTGCAGTAACTGTTTAATAAGACCTGTGGCATCCATATATTGAGAACTGGGATGAGCTATCAGGAATTCTCCGGGCAGTGGTTGCCCATACACCATGTCAGCAGAAGATGTGTGCATGTCCTCTCTCCAGGCTTCTCTGATTCCCAAGAGTATGGTAGGCAATATATCCACCCAGTGCTCTGTCATGTGGCAACATAAATGGCCGCCTTGAGCTACCAATGCATGCGCTCGACCATGCCATTAGCAGCAGGATTGAATTCTGTGGTCTTCCAGCGAGTCATGGCTATCAGGTTGCTGAGGCAAGCGGTCAACGATCATCGNGTCCATGCCATTAACAGCAGGATTGAATTCTGTGGTCTTCCAGCGAGTCATGGCTATCAGGTTGCTGAGGCAAGCGGTCAACGATCATCGTGCAATAGCAAAAGTAGGGATGGGATCCTCAATGCCATGATACCATTGATACTTTATAGTATCTATCACTATTGCACTTACCTTCTATTATGATGGATACAGTAGACATCTGTAAAGTAATTAACTGTTGTTTTCAAAAAGTTTTGAAAACACCCTCCCACCATGCCTAACAAAACTTCAAGGCCTTCATCCTTCACCAAGGGCCTCGACATAGGTTTCAAAGTGAAGTATGACTGACAATATCGTAAACATTACATAAACTATTTTTATGGCTATTTAACACGTCAAGTGGTTCTTTTTCTTTTAGTAGAGTTTTAATATTAAAATATAACTGTTAAGAATGTGAAGGATTATATCGGTTTTTGTTTAAAAAAGTAGTTTGATAACATTCTCACATTTTTTTTCTCTTGCTTTTTTTTTAACGATTGTATATTTCAGCCAAAAATGTTTTTCGTGAACCACAATTATTTCTGCAGTCAAAGAAGTTAACAACGTCTACACACGTGAAACGAAAGTTACTACTACTACTACAACAACACAAAACTAAATCATTGTAGCGCCAAGGCCAAGACAGCCTAAATATTCACTGTGGTACAGATGTCTGTTACAAAACAAGTGCAATAAATAGTCAACCATCGCAAGGCTGTGAGAGGCAAGCGGAAGCAGAACAACGAAAGTTGTATATGGCCTGTGTGAAAATTTCATTTTTAAACAGTTGCAGTTATGAGAAGACTATGCCATTTGGTAGTCTACTACTTTTAACTATTTCAAACCCACTTTAATTTACGGTTTTAGTCGTTGCAAACAAAAGAATTCATGATGTGTGCTACACTTAAGTCGACACAACACGTGTTTCATGTCACAGCATTTGAGCTTTAGGCTATATGTAAGGCTACAGTTATATGAACCAATTATAACCTAGACCAGTGAGACAGTTTGCAAATCACAAACCCACAGGTGAGGTCATTAGTCATTGAGCTTCACAGTGTGCAGTATAGACCAAAAATTACCTATACGTGCATAATGTACACAATTGTGTACGCTGCACCTGATTGGGCAAATTATATATAATGAAGATAATTTTTCACGTTTACAAACAAATTTAATAATTTGCTACACACATGTTTTTTTTTCCAATGTTGGTATAACAATTCTACTGTACTCTCCATATTATAGTTGTTCAAATTCCCTTCATGTTTTTCGCCACCATGGACGATGTTCCACAAAGTTACTCTGCGAGTTAACTTGACTCTTGCTTTTCTCAGCTGTTAATCTGTGCTACTTTACTCTACTCCCGGAGTAACGTTTTGGAACGACATCCTGTATCTGTCGGAGTGGAAACCCCCAGACATGGGTGGGGTATTTGTGGTGGAGCAGGCCAATTCCACGAAAAGTTAAGCTGCGCAGCAGAGTTGCTTACTCATCGTCAGATCACTGTGATGATTACGAAAAGTGGTAGCGTGTTTAAATAACATTTTTGTTGTTTGTCTTATTACCTTCTCTGCTTATCGGAGACAGCATACATGCAAATTAATTTTAAAAGCATGGCACTTGAGATGTGAAACTTAACGTAAGAATCTTTACCTCAAGACTTCAGAGAAAACTCCCTCCATTGCTGATGGCCATGAATATACAGGAAGATCTTTTTGTAGTTAAGTTTAAATCACCCAGAAGATTGAGAATCAAAATCAAAGGGTTTTACATACTATGCCTGACATTTGAAACAAAATATCCAGCTAAACACCTTGTGTGCTTGCAAGCTGTTTAACCTTTATAGCACATGCCTGGTGTCTTTGAACGTGTACTACACACATCGTTGAACAGCTTGTATTGATGCAGGAGGCCACACTTCTGAGTAATTACGTAAAGGTTAACAATTAAATTTAAATGTAATATTTTCATGTTAATTCTAAATCACATCAAAATTTACCTCAAGTGTTATTATTTTCCTATATGTAGTTATTTAATAAAGCACATCTCATTTGGTCTCTTCTAACATCCCTAGAAGTTTGAGTGTTAATATTTCTAACATCCGGTATAAAAAGTAAACATAGATCCGAAGGACTAAGCCATAGTAACTCAGATAGTGACAATTCAACAATGTAATTTACCAATTCAGTTATTTTTAAAGTGGACAATCTACACAAAGGCCTTACCTTGAGAAACTTGAATACAGTTTGTGTTCTTATTTACGCAAGGCCAGCAGGGTTTACAAATATAGACACTGACTGGAAAATAACAACGATTTTTAGAATGTGGTGGATCCTCTGTGTGTGTCGACCCCCCTCCCTATGTTTCCAGTGACTCACGAAGCTCCTCTGCGTATTCGTGATGCACGTAAAAAATTCTCATGAGACCATTCGGAGTTTAAAGTTACGGAAATATAAGTTTTGTTGTTAAAACAACGTAACTTTTGTTAGTATTCTTCCCTGAAAAAAATCAATGAGTTACCATGAAAGTTGCCTACGAATACATATAAAAGGCAGAATCAGAGATTACTTTGAGTGATTTTACACAAATAAAGGCTTCAGGAAACGGCACCTCCTGATTATAGTGGGCTCCGAACCACTTGCCACTACTTGGTGGCCGATTATGAATTCTTAACATCACCACCACATGGGCGTGACTCTAAAGCGAACATTGCCACAAACGGCCAGCTAGGATCCACACTGGGGAAAAAAATGTGTTCATACATAGTTCTAAATAAACAAAAAAAATTTTTACATTTAGACTTATTATAATGGGGTTTAATTATACTTCATAAGTAATATCTTTAGCAGGTATTTTAAGGTTTAGCTATATCATTTTTGCTAGCCACTAGGAAAATTGACTGTAATGAATTATTAAAATATCATAATTTTTACAAAACTGGGTTTGTTCTTCGACTAATAATCCACCATTGGTTTCCGCCTCATGCAGGGTCAAGATGGAAGATTTTGGAATTGACATTAATGGAGTCAGTTGCTCTGCTCAAAGATAGACCTGACATTCAGGCCAGCTGAAGAATGGATTACATAAGGTGGGGGGTGGAGCTGCGTTGCAATTAAAGGGCGGAGGAAATGGGACAAATCCGAGGAAACCAACAGATCACAGGCAACTTCCGTTAAGTTTCCTCACATTCAATAATATCCGAGTTTGAACCCGCTGAGGATTGAACACAGATTGCCTTGGTGGGAGGGCACCGATCTTTGAATAACGTTTCATGAAATTTAATTGGAAATGTTAAGTGACTAAGAAACTGATCATAAAGTAATAAGAACACCAAATTCCCTACTCAGGAAATATAACTGAAGCTATCAAAATTGAAAGGGGCCTAGCATAGGAAACTTAATGTGTTTTACTAAATGATAAAATTACAGATTATGTCAACACTACACCTGTTTCAAAACTAATGTGACAGCATATTTTATACACCAGAGTAATGATAGACTAATTTTACCAACATTTTGCGCTAAGCCGAGAAGTGTGTTCATTACAGAAGGGCACATACTGTATATCGAAGTTACTTATTGTATTTTACATTTAACATACATGTGTAGTTACTCGTAAAAGATGTATTTTATAAATACTGGCATCGCTGAGGTACTAAATTAAGATATTCAATAATATTTCTAGAAGCACATTAGCTAAATGATCACAGTTAAAACAACCTTTGATATTAGTGTTATTTTACTGTGATCAATAAGGCTAACAATTTCTGGCATATTAAGTGCACCATCGATGTATACGCAAAGCACTCAACTAGTATGCATGCTTTCTGTCGTGCAGCGTATACCTATGAGACTTTAAGTGGTGACCTTATGATTTTATTGTAAAAAAAGTATATAGAAAAGTACAGTGCAGGGGGCTTGGGTAGTTCAGTTGATTCATATCAAGTACTAACATTTGAAGACATAGTGGCATGAAAATACCATTTCTAGCCGTGGTAAATGTTTGGAATAAATTATTACCTATCCTCTATACATGATATTCTGGAAGAGCTCAACTGACCTAGCTCGAAATTAATTTTTTTACGAAAACAAATTTTGAACCCATTCAAAAATCACGTGTTTGAAGAGTTCTGAAGCGTATTTAACATGCAGGTAAGCGGACTCCTTCAAATGTTTCTCTCCAGCAATTAATACTAAGCTCACAAGCCCTTGTAACAAGCCAGGTTGAAGGGCTCTCTGCGACTCTAAAATTTTACACTACAGTCTATTGGGGGTTTCTTAACACTTTCGAATCAAACCTTTGAAAAATAACCCCATGTATGATGGAATTGGTTGTTTACTAACTATGCCATGTATTAAAAGTGTTTTATACTTGTGTTTACATAAAAGTAGCTTAATTTTGGTTAAAGTTAACTTTACCTTATATATTATCTATTAATACAATAACCCATTTTTAATTAATACGAAGAAAAAAAATTACTAGTGTAGGTAAAATGTAGTAATAAATAGTTCTTGAACAGAAATATTACATTGTGTTTACACGAATGTGTTGCGTTTACTCTTTGGTGTAATTTTCTAGTTTCGGTTAATCTTTGTTTGCATGAGGCGGAGGAATATCCTGAAGTAAAACTTTAGCAGTGCTTCAGAAAAGTTGGAAGTAACCCTGAATGGACTATATGACCGAACTTTCAATCTTTGCGAAGTACATTTCGTATGACAGTCCTCGGAAAAACTTATTTTTGCAACCATAGTGTATTCCGAGCATGTCTTAGGAAGGTATTACAATGTTTTTCTAGCTCAACCAACACAGAACACTGAATACCTAGTTACTCGCAGTGAGGTTTGAAATGGTCCAAAGAGTTACGCCACAATTACAGACAATGCTAATGCCTCCCAAGATGCATATCATACAATAGTGTAGTTTTGAAACTACTTTCATTGCCTAATACAGAAGTTACTTTCTCGTGCATTAGTATTTCAAAGCACATATTAGCAACTATGGAATGCTGTCACCACTGCAAAATTGAATTTCTTACAAAATATATATCATTGTTAATTCTTTCATCTTTGGTTTTGTGTTGTACTGCACTGTATGAACAAAAACGTTTTTGCAGTGTATAGGGAATTTGTATGCACACCACTTCACACTCCTAATACTGAAATCTTTGTAACTATCAGTTGGATTTAAGTTGCTCTTAGCTAACACGACATTCTATATTGATACGACCCTCATTTGTTTGCAAAATGCATTTAACATGATTTTCATCTTGGGATAAGCAAATGTTGCACCAGCTTGTCGTTACCACTAATGTAGGCTTTATGTGTGTTTTTAGCTTACTTTGTTTTAAAAGCTGTCGCATAATGCAACTTAATTTTTTTCCCCTTTTTATTAATGTCGTTTAAAGAGATCTCACATTTTATATATGAATACACTATCACATTTAGGGAAATTTAAGAATAATTTATCTAAGATCATGAACACTAAAACTGAACGAATTGGCGCAGAGGTAATTCTCTGGACTTGCAATCAAAAATTTCTAGGATTTAATCCCCGTCCAGCTACCCTGAATTATGGGGTGTGTGACTTAAACAAGCCATTGCTGATTCCTTCTACTTTCCTGATATACTTAGTATTACTTGCGCCTCAAATGACCTTGCTGCCGACAAGACGTTTAACCTTAACTAAAATTTAAAAAAAAACATTGGGAAACCGAAATATATTTTATTTTTTTTACCTATATTATAACTTAATGTCTCTCATAACCTTTGCTTTTTTTTCTTTAATACTGCAATAGTAACAAATAAAGAACCACACGTTCCAAATTAATTATGCAACTCATGAAATTATTTTAGACAAAAAACTAGATTCTAGAATAACGTTTTAGTTTTCATTAGGTTTTCGTAATTTCCAGCGCACATGTTTATGTCCAAGTGAGATTTTTTTGCTACTAATGTGTGTATTCTACAAGATGGATAATTATATAAAAAAATTTAATTAATGAAAATACCCNATGTCTCTCATAACCTTTGCTTTTTTTTCTTTAATACTGCAATAGTAACAAATAAAGAACCACACGTTCCAAATTAATTATGCAACTCATGAAATTATTTTAGACAAAAATCTAGATTCTAGAATAACGTTTTAGTTTTCATTAGGTTTTCGTAATTTCCAGCGCACATGTTTATGTCCAAGTGAGATTTTTTTGCTACTAATGTGTGTATTCTACAAGATGGATAATTATATAAAAAAATTTAATTAATGAAAATACCCCAGTGGCAGTGAAAGTTTTTCACGGAGCTAAGTAGCTGAGGTCTTCAGCGCCAATGAGGATGACGTGTGGTACATACGGAGCAGCGACGGAATGTAATGGTAGGTGTCATGGGCGCTGCCAGGATTACTTTCAGGGAGGTGCATGTGCATCTACACATTATACTATTAACTAATATAAAATATGGAATTATACATGTATATTATGTAGATAAATGTAATGTCAAATTCAAATTGCGTGGGTATTTGATTGTCGCTCATCGAAAACATACTTAATCTCTGTAGTTGATGGTTGGCATTATTGTTCGCGGAATCCCCGCTGCCGCGCGACGGATGCGGGGGTTTTCCTGCCTGCGACCGCATCAGTTCACGCTCTTCTAAGTGTACCTATTAATAATTGTAGTTGTCGATAGTGCGCAAATCAGTTGTCTGTAATAAATCTGCTTAAACAGCAACTCTATTTATAGTCTTTTTTAGGTAATTTGTTGTGTGTCTTATTAATTTTTGTTCAAGTTATGAGTGACAAGACTTTTTTGTGTAAAAAACGTAATCATCATTCTAATGTAGGTGATTCACCTCATGTTAAGACATCCATGCTGGATACAGACAGACTAGATAGTCCAGGTATGTTGTGTTGGTGTTTCTACCCAAATCATTTAATGTA
This sequence comes from Clitarchus hookeri, assembly GCA_002778355.1. Lineage (NCBI taxonomy): Eukaryota > Metazoa > Arthropoda > Insecta > Phasmatodea > Phasmatidae > Clitarchus > Clitarchus hookeri. The sequence goes on along the minus strand of NQII01003520.1, from coordinate 190,659 downwards.
TTGTTTATTATCCGCACACAGAGGAAAATAAGACTCAAAAACAACGAAATAATAATAGAAAATACTTCACATTTTTGTTATACTACACTGAAAGAAAAAAAATAGTAAAAAAAAAGTCTCAACTAAATTTGTAACTTATCATTCATTATTTAAACTCTTGAGTTATTTTCTCTAGAATGATTATGTATAGAAGTTATAAAAATTGAAAGCTTTATAAATTAATAAAAACTTTTAAAATCTCTACTTAAATGTTAACTGATTTGTTATCACAAAAATTGGTAAAATATGCATCATATAATTTCATGAAATATTTTTGATTTTTTCTTTCTGTATGCGTTAATTGATTAGTTTATTTATTATATAAGAATCCTTTTTGCTTAAAGGTACCAGCTCTGCGTGTAAAGATTTTCAAGCAGATGCATCAGAAGCATAACTAATTCATTATTGGGTATTGGGTTATGTTTGGTCCTGGGTTATCAAGTCAATGATGATCTACGTTTGAAATTACTAAGAGATCCTTGGAACCCGTATAAAACGTAAAATTTTAAAAATGACAACCTTGATGCTAAACGAGCTTTCCGACATGAATGGGTTACAACATATCCGTGGTTAGCCTACTCATCTATAGCAAAGGGACCTCTGTGTAGGAATTGTGTTTTATTTCGGCCTCCAGTGCAGCGCGGTCTACAAGGACAGTTTATAGTTTCTCCTTGCCTCAAATATCAAAAGTTTCATGAAGCTGCACAGTCTCATGCGACAAGTAAGTGGCATTGTGACGCACTGGCTTCGTCAAATACATTTGAAAAGATCATGGATAGAAGGGGACTAAGCGTTCATGAATCTTTAAATACGGCATATCACAAGGAAGTTGAAGAAAATCGTTTAAAACTTCGATCTATCGTATCAACAATTTTATTTTGCGGGCGACATGACCTTCCACTTCGTGGGAAAGTGGACGAGGGTTCTGTTTTTACAGACCTGCTACATTTTCGAGTTGACTCGGGAGACGAGATTTTGAAGAATCATTTAGAATCAGGAGCAAAAAATTCCTTATACATATCGCATCAAATTCAAAACGAATTGATTGAAATTTGTTCCGATGTTCTGAAAAGCAAAATAATTGAGGAGGTGAAACATGCTTCGGCTTTTTCGGTTTTGGCTGATGAGACTGCTGATATTAGTGGCACAGAGCAATTATCGATTGGTGTTCGCTATCTACGTTATGATAAAGATGATAAAAAACCAATAATTTGTGAAGAATTCCTCGGATATGTACCGGTACAAGAATTGAACGCAAAAGCCATTTCGGAAACTATTATTCGCTTCCTGCAAGATTGTAATTTTGATTTAAATGAACTTGTTGGCCAAGGATACGACGGGTGTGCTGCAATGGCAGGTCACATAGGTGGTGTTCAGAAAATTATTAATGATAAATATCCTTCAGCCCTATTTTTCCACTGTGCAAACCATGTATTGAATCTTGTCATTAATGACCTGAATACTGTCAATGAAGTGAGAAATACTGCTGGGACTACAAAGGACATTATAAATTTTTTACAGAGAATACGTTGCGGCGGAATAAAATTCCAAATATACCTCTATTTTGTGAAACGCGTTGGACAGCAAAGTACAAAAGTATCAGAAAACTTTCTGGTTATTGTACAAGTTTTAGAAGAACTTTCGCAGGACGCGCCGAACTCTACAACGAAAACCAAAGCGTATCAGTTATACACGACTGCAACTACTCCAACATACATTGTTACACTTTTAGTAATTGCTGCCTATTCTGCCAAACTTGAACCCGTGTGCAATCAAAAACAAGAAGTAAATACTAATGTAAAGGCAATACACGATCACGTAAATAAATTAACTGATGTGCTTCAATCTCACCGCGATAATGCCTCTATGGAGTTTGCGGTCATTTTCGAGAAAGCACAAAAAATTTGTGAAAAACTGGATGTTGAATTTAAGCGTCCTCGAGTAGTGGCAAAACAGACTTACAGATCAAATCAACCATCTGAAAATGTGGAAGAATTTTTCAGAATATCTTTATTTATCCCATACTTAGATTCTATTATTTCTTCACTAATAAAATTGATTTTCTTCAACACACAAGAAAGCATTTTTGCTTTTGCAGCTTCACCCAGAAAATATGAGAAGATTAGACAAATCAGCATTTTTAGCGATAGCAGAAGATATACAGAATCTCTACGGAGGTCTTCTACATAATTTTAATGCCGAGGCTACCACATGGTACGAGATGATGAAAACAAATGAAGCAAGTAATGCGGTTTTTAATGAATTTGTTGTTGAATACGGAGATGTAATTGCTCAAGCCACTCCGTTTTACCCAGCGGTATGTGAGGCAATTAAAATTTGGATTAACTATTCCAGCAACAACATGTAGCATTGAACTTACATTAGGCACGTTATGACGTGTCAAGACGTGGAATCGCTCAACGTTGGGAGACGCGAGGCTAAGTGGCCTGTGCATGTTCAGTGTTCACAGGAAAAGAGTAGAGGAGGATACTGAATTTATTGACAAGGTGATGAACAAATTTGGGCAGCAACCTAGACGCCTTCAGTTTTTATTCAAACAGTAACTTAATAAAAAAAAATTAAATTTTCTGTGTATTTTCTTTCCTGAGAGGGGGGTGCCAGTGCACCCCCTTGCACCCTGCTGCCGGAGCCCATGGTTATGAATACATATAAAAGGCAGAATCAGGGTTTGCTTTGAGTGATTTTAAACAAATAAAGTCTTAAGTAGACAGCACCTCCAGATTATAGTGGGCTCCGGACCACTTGCCACTACTCGGTGGCCGATTATGAATTCTTAACATCACCACATGGGCGTGACTCAAAAAAAGCAAACACTAAGGAAAAAACTGTGTTCATACATAGTTCTTAATAAACAAAAAATACATTTACAATTTAGACCTATTATAATGGTGTTTAATTATACTTCATAAGTAATATATTTAGCAGGTATTTTAAGGTAAAGCTATATCATTTTCGCTAGCCTCTAGGAAAATTGACTAATGAATTATTAAAATATAATTTTCACAAAACTGAGTTTGTTCTTTGACTAATAATCATAATCCACCAGTGGTTTCCGCCTCATGCAGAGTCAAGATGGATGATTTTGGAGCTGACATCAATAGAGTCGGTTGCTCTGCTCAAAGATAGACCTGAAGATCCGGCCAGCCTGAAGAATGGATTACATAAGGAGTGGGTGAAGCTGCGTTGGAATTAAAGAGCGGAGGAAACGGGACACATCCTAGGAAACACACAGATCACAGGCAAATTCCGTTAGGTTTCCTCACATTCAATAATATCCGGGCTTGATCCCGCCGAGGGTCGAACACAGATTGCCTTGGTGGGAAGTGAATGCGCTCCATTCAGCCACTGGCACAGTTCTTTGAATAACGTTTTATGAAATTTAATTGGAAATGTTAAGTGACTAAGAAACTGATGATAAAGTAATAACAACACCAATAAATTCTCTACTCAGGAAATATAAATAAAGCTATCACAATTGAAAGAGGCCTAGCATAGGAAACTTAATGTCTTTAGTAAATTATAAAATTACGAACTATGTTAATTATACACCTGTTTCAAAACTGATGTGACAGTATGTTTTATACACCAAAGTAATGACAGACTAGTTTTACCAACATTTAGTGCCAAGCCGAGAAGTATGTCCATTACATAAAAGCACATACTGTATAACAAAGTTACTTATTGTATTTTACATTGTACAGGTATGTGTAGTTACTCGTAAAAGATGTATTTTATATATACTGACATCGCTGAGGTACTGAACTAAGATATTCGACAAAAAAAAAATTATTTATATGGCCTTGGTAAAAAAAAGCATAAGAATGTGAAGCCATTCCTAAAAATTCCTCATAGTACATAAGGTAAATGATCACAGTTTAAACACCCATCTATATTAATACTATTTTATTGAGCTCGATAAGGCTAACAATTCCTCGTGTATTAACCACACCATTGCTGTATATGCAAGGTACTCAACTGGCGTGCATGCTTTCTGTTGTGCTGTGTATACCTATGAGACTTTAAGCAGTGGCCCTGTCATTTATTGTAAAAAAGTATACAGAAAAGTAGAGGCAGGAGCCTTGGGTAGTTCAGTGAATTCATATAAAGTACTAATATTTTAAGACATAATTTCATGAAAAGACCGTTTCTGGCCATGTTAGGGTGTGAATAAAATACTACCTATACTCCTCTATACGCGATATCCTGGAAGTACCCAACTGACCTAGCCCGAAAACTTTTTTTTACGAAAATAAAATGTGTACCCGTTTTCTATATTCTTCAATAATCCAGTGTTTCAAGCGTTGTGAAGGGCATTGAAAATGCAGGTAAGTGGACCCCTTCAAATGTTTCCCTCCAGCAATGAACACTAAGCTCAGAAGCCCTTGTAACACACCAGTCTGAAGTGCTCTCAGCAACCCAAATATTGTACACTACATTATATTCGCTGTTTCTTCACACTTTAGAAAATAGCCCCATGTATGATGTGATTGGTTGTTTCTAAATTTGCCGAGTATTACAAACATTTTATACTTGTGTTTATATAGAAGTAGCTTAATTTTTGTTAACTTTAATTTTACCTTATATTGTACCTATTAATACAATAACCCATTTTTAATTAATACGATAAAATACCCATGTTGGTAAAATCTAGTAATAAATAGTTCTCATGCAGAAATATTATTACACTGTGTTCACACCAATGAGTTGCGTTGGCCCTTGGGTGTAATTTTCTAGACACTGTTAATCTTTGTTTGCATGAGGTAGAGGAATATCCTGGAAGTAAAACTGTAGCAGTGCTTCAGAAAAGTTGGAATTAACCTTGAATGGACTATATGACCGAACTTCCAATCTTCGCGAAGTACATTTTGTATGGCAGTCCTTGGAANGGAATTAACCTTGAATGGACTATATGACCGAACTTCCAATCTTCGCGAAGTACATTTTGTATGGCAGTCCTTGGAAAAACCTATTCCGAGCACGTCTTAGGAAGGTATTACAGTGTTTTTCTAGCTCAACCAACACAGAACACTGAATACCTAGTTACTCGCAGTGTGGTTTGAAGTCGTCCAAAGATTTCTTATACATCACAGTAATAGACACTACTAATTCCTCCCAAAATGCATATCATACAATGGTGTAGTTTTGAAACTACTTTCATTGCTTAATACAGAAGTTACTTTCTCGTGCATTAGTATTTGAAAGCACATATTAGCAATTGTGAAATGCTGTCATCACTGCAAAATTGAATTTCTTACGGAATAGATATCATTATTAATTTTTTCAGCTTTGGTTTTGTGTTGTATTGCACAGTATGAACAAAAAAGTTTTTGCTGTGTATAGGGAATTCGTATGCATACCACTTAAAATGCCTAATAATTAAATCTTTGTAACTATCAGTTGGATTTTAATTGCTCTTAGCTAACATGACATNTAAAATGCCTAATAATTAAATCTTTGTAACTATCAGTTGGATTTTAATTGCTCTTAGCTAACATGACATTCCATAATGATGCGAACGTCATTTGTTTGCAAAATGCATATAACATGATTTTTGTCTTGGGATAAGCAAATACTGCACCAGCTTGTCGTTACAACTAATGTAGGCTTTAAGTGTGACTTTAGCTTACTTTGGTATAAAAGCTGTCGCATAATGTAATTTAATTTTTTTTAATGTGGTTAAAATAGATCTNTGACTTTAGCTTACTTTGGTATAAAAGCTGTCGCATAATGTAATTTAATTTTTTTTAATGTGGTTAAAATAGATCTTTTATTAATGGCGTGCTCTTGCATTTTATATATGTATTCAGTTATCACACACGGGAAAATTTAAGAAAAATATATCTAAGATCATGGACATTAAAACTGAACGANTGACTTTAGCTTACTTTGGTATAAAAGCTGTCGCATAATGTAATTTAATTTTTTTTAATGTGGTTAAAATAGATCTGTTATTAATGGCGTGCTCTTGCATTTTATATATGTATTCAGTTATCACACACGGGAAAATTTAAGAAAAATATATCTAAGATCATGGACATTAAAACTGAACGAATTAGCGCAAAGGTAAATCTGTGGACTCACATTCGGGAATTTCTGGGGTTTACCACCTGGCCCGGCTACCCTGAATTATGGGATGTGTGACTTAAACAAGCTATTGCTGATTCCTTCTTCTTTCCTGATAGACTTAGTATTACTTGCGCCTCAAATGACCTCGCTGCCGATGAGACGTTTAGCCTAAAAAAATAAAAACATTGGAAAACTGTAATTTTTTTTTGGTCCTATTATAACCCAATGTTAGTCATCACCATTGCTTTTTTTTNTAAAAACATTGGAAAACTGTAATTTTTTTTTGGTCCTATTATAACCCAATGTTAGTCATCACCATTGCTTTTTTTTCTTTAATACCGCAATAATAACAATTAAAGTCCTACACGTTCCAAATAATTTAGGCAACTCAAGAAATTNTTTTTTTTCTTTAATACCGCAATAATAACAATTAAAGTCCTACACGTTCCAAATAATTTAGGCAACTCAAGAAATTATTATAGACAAAAATCTAGATTCTAGAATAACGTTAAGTTTTCATTAGGTTTTCGTAATTTGTAGCACACATGTTCATGCCAAAGTGAGATATTTTTGCAACAAATGTGTTTATACAAGATGGATAATAATATTTAAATAATGAAAATACCCCAGTGGCAGTGAAAGATTTTGACGGAGCTAAACAGCTGACTTATTCAGCGCCGATGAGGGTGACGTGTGATGCATATGGAGCAGCGACGGAATAACAATTTTTGACATTGGATACAGGCATTAAGTGAAACAAAAATTTCCATGCTTTTTTTTCTAATAATTAATAATATTGTCCAGCATACATATAGNTACAGGCATTAAGTGAAACAAAAATTTCCATGCTTTTTTTTCTAATAATTAATAATATTGTCCAGCATACATATAGTTAGCGCTTTAGGATGATTATATTTCTCGGTGTTTACAGATACATATAATATGCAAACTTTCTTTCTGATTGGCCGAAATCGAGGTCCTGTCAGAAACCGAAGGCGCTCACATAAGTGTGTATGCAAATCCTCGATCCATACACAGACGACCAACCGCATACACCGCGTGTAACGAATGTCGACAAGGGCACTTCCAGGAGGCATTTAGCCGCCAGTAATTTAATTTAATTTCTATGGTCTTTAAGGGGACTCGCTCAGAAAATGATGGAATTTGACCACTGGGCCGGATGTGTTCCCTAGGCCGTCCCTACCTGATAAACCATTTCTGCTACCTTCTGTTATTCCTGTGGGCGCAACAGAAGGCATACAATTGTCTATAGCAGAAGAAGAATAGAAAGAATGCATCAGTTAATACCCACATGTTATCATAAGTTCTAACAGAACATTTCTAATGCAGGCAAAAACAATTCGCAAATGGCAGATATGCCACAGTTGGCAGGGGTACAAAAGCAATAAAATATTATATGTAGGTGCTTTGTGGTACATTAAAAAAGTACGAAAAAAATTGTTTACCCCTGAAGAAGGACTGCATTTATTTAAGTTCCTGAGTAAGAGTACAAGATTGTTAATGTATGAAAAATGATTTTAGCAACTGCACTGCTTATGTATAAAAAAANGTTCCTGAGTAAGAGTACAAGATTGTTAATGTATGAAAAATGATTTTAGCAACTGCACTGCTTATGTATAAAAAAACCAAGGTGCTGTATTCACTATTATGTATAACGGTAATTTACACTAGTATAATAATCAAACTTGTGATTCNAAAAAAACCAAGGTGCTGTATTCACTATTATGTATAACGGTAATTTACACTAGTATAATAATCAAACTTGTGATTCCGTAACTAATCAAACTTTTACGGTTAGAAGGCAAAAATATCACAATACTAAAAATATACCTCTGTTAACATTACTCGTGCTATACAGCTCAAATTACCCACTGAGTTACACACACAACTATCACAGTTATGGTGTAAAAAGGTATACAGGATGATTCTAAAATCATGGGACAAACATTGAGGGGTGGTAGAGCTCACTAAAACAATTATTGAATAGGAATATATGGNATGATTCTAAAATCATGGGACAAACATTGAGGGGTGGTAGAGCTCACTAAAACAATTATTGAATAGGAATATATGGCGGAAGTGATGCATTTAGGCACAAACACATTAACGGAAACATAAGATGTTCTTTAGCAACATACTTAACGAGTNTGGCGGAAGTGATGCATTTAGGCACAAACACATTAACGGAAACATAAGATGTTCTTTAGCAACATACTTAACGAGTGATTCCGTACAGAAAATGTTAAAACAGTTGCTGGAAATGCATCCCCAAACAGACACGCATGCTTGGTGACCTCTACATATGGCGTGATTGGCTGACAATGGTGGCGTGCATGAAATACCAGGCATATTTAAATATGTTCGCCAGTCACTCCACCGAAGCTACCAAGCTTTCATTAATGTCGGTGGTAGCAATTCTGAGCAATTATTNGACCTCTACATATGGCGTGATTGGCTGACAATGGTGGCGTGCATGAAATACCAGGCATATTTAAATATGTTCGCCAGTCACTCCACCGAAGCTACCAAGCTTTCATTAATGTCGGTGGTAGCAATTCTGAGCAATTATCATAAACATTGCTGTAAAACTGCATTTAGCAGCGACGTTGTAAATAAACAATGTGTTGCATTTCATGAGTTATTTTTGTGTTTGTGCCTCAATGCATCAGTTCCGCCCATGTATTCCTATGCAATAGTTGTTTGTTTTAGTGAGATCTACCCCCCCCCCACCACAGCACCTGGTTAAGACCGGCGGTGTTGGTTCCACTCTCCGCGAGCCCCCTCAGTACCCGCATATTAGGCTGCAATCATTTAACTTCAATAGTTATATATTAGTTAACCGAAACATTTGTATTATCTTTAATCTACTGAGGGGAAAGCTACCTGCACTCTCACCAGAGAGTTAAACGCAATCGTGTCTCAATATAAGACCTTTTGTTGTCCACCGCTTAAGTGCAGAGTCCATTATCATGATTCACGCATTATTCAACTGTAGCAAGGACAGTGAACAAAACGCTCAGCCAAGTGAAATCAGTGTCAACTCATTATAGGTTATCCTTTGTAGCATCAACCACATTTCGTTAGCATATTTCAGGCATACGAGACGGCCTACAGTCTCACCATCAGATCTAAAAAGTGCAACCGTAAGTAAGCGACACCCATCAACAAACTGACGGAGGATTACCAGGGTCCCCATGGGCCGTCGACCGGACGAACCTCTTCATTAGCTTACCACTGAGATATGGCGCCGGGCAATGTAACTTCCAACCAGCCCTGTTAGCCTTGACCACACCAACTTAGCACTTAACTGCGATAGGTTAACATAATTTACTGGAACTTTTATTTAATTTAGCAACAGTCTTCCTCGATTTTCCAGCACCCCTCCATCAGCTCAATTTACCTACCACGGAGGTTTAATTTTTCTTGTAAGTTTTTGCACCATTTTTGTCATTTTCGAACAGTAACGGCCGCTGGTAGAGATTGTGTCATGTCCGCTTTAATTTGCATTGTACACATGTATCTAAGTACACTATTCAGCAATACAATTTACTTGAGTTAACCAAAACTTGTGAGTTGTTATTTAGTGTTGTATTCCGTGGCCTGGCCCTATTCAGGTAGTCATCNTCTAAGTACACTATTCAGCAATACAATTTACTTGAGTTAACCAAAACTTGTGAGTTGTTATTTAGTGTTGTATTCCGGGGCCTGGCCCTATTCAGGTAGTCATCGATGCCTCAAGGAGGAATCCTTCATTTACAAGATAAAAAGGTAATATTAAGGAGAGCCTGAATTCCCCAATTANCTCGATGCCTCAAGGAGGAATCCTTCATTTACAAGATAAAAAGGTAATATTAAGGAGAGCCTGAATTCCCCAACTATAGATTACATTTTCCTGTAAATTTGTACAATGTGTGCCAGGGGATACTGCCACGTGGTCGTTCGGCCCATGATTCTGAGAACTGTGAATTCGTGCTCACCCAGTGAGCTGGCGCCCATTATATTTGAAATAGGAATATTGTTTAGTATTATGAATTTTCCTAACATATTCACTTGACGACGACCNTGGCGCCCATTATATTTGAAATAGGAATATTGTTTAGTATTATGAATTTTCCTAACATATTCACTTGACGACGACCACTTTACAATCCCCGACCAGTCATGTAACGTTAAATGGCTTCCCCAACTAGGTTCCGCAAAAATAAAATGTAGCATACACGTGTGTGCAAATCCGGAGAAGAAAGAACAGTTGGACTTAAAATTATCCAATTTAACTGCTTGACCAAGAAGAATGCGTTCTGCACCGGAATTTTGTGGTGCAGNTTGACCAAGAAGAATGCGTTCTGCACCGGAATTTTGTGGTGCAGGTCAGGACCACGCTGGACAATAGACTCTGACATCACAGTCGACCGGTCATCAAGCGAGCACAACCTAGAGTTATCACGCTACAGTAAACAACCGCACTGGGCGATACGCTCCACGTGAGCGAGGAGCCCGCGAACAAAAAAGGCCGCTGCCTTCCGGGAAGATGCTCCGCAATTACAACTAAGGACCAGGGTACCTCGTCGTATTAACTGTGCGTTCCATGTTCAACCACATGTGATATACAAAAGCTGTTGAGAAATGGAGTACAATCCAACTGTACCATCCACCTGTCGGAAGTGTGATCAGTGCGGAAAACAGTAAACTCTCGTTCCCTTCGACAAATATAACATAAGTGTCATCTGGACAAGACCGGCAGGTGTCCACCGACCGACTACGATCATACTTCCTGCCTCCACATTGTGCACTTTGCTATATGCCAATGCATAATACATAAGAGTTGCTTACACAACGCAGAAAGGATTACCCTGCGGCACCATCAGTTCCAGTTCTTGCAATGCACGGAACAGTGGACAACATGCCTGCCAGAACTCCCAGAGCACGAGCTTCAGCCAGCAACCGGTGAGTACCCAAAGAACAAACAGGGTTCAATGTGTTCGGGCAGAATATTGTGTGAATCCCGAAAAGACATACAAACAACTGCAAAGAATGTAGCGCGCATTTTCACCCCACATGTGTGTCTGTGGGGAATAGCAGGCGGTCCACGATTAAACGTTTAAGTATAAACCGTGTCAACAAAAGTAACCGCCTAATACAGAATCATACCAGTACCCATATGAATAAAAATAAAAATTGATGTGTTCACCCAACCTGTGCTGAGATTACATATAACCAACAAACCAAANTACCCATATGAATAAAAATAAAAATTGATGTGTTCACCCAACCTGTGCTGAGATTACATATAACCAACAAACCAAATGAATGGAACTCGAGCCACCCATGCCCGCATGGCAGCGAATTACAGGAGCCGTTGGGACACATTTAGAAACACCGGGGACGTCAGTCCCAAGTACAGGACAAGCTTAACCGGGCAGAATAACGTGACACCCAATAAATTTCAGACACTCCGAAACTTTTCTGGCCATCGGGAACCTACTACTCAGGAAAGCGAAAGCAGGGTGGTGGTACAGCACAGATTAAAACATGTCCTGGTGACTATCCATACGCAAATTTACGTACCAGATACGCGAATTCGTATGCCATGTTAAAACAAAAGGTCGCCCTGTTTACCGAGGAACAAGGCGCCACCGAAGACCTGGACATATTTGTAAGCCGAAAGTTCAGTCTAGCNGTCGCCCTGTTTACCGAGGAACAAGGCGCCACCGAAGACCTGGACATATTTGTAAGCCGAAAGTTCAGTCTAGCCGACAGACATTATCCACATCTCCCGGAGGAACATGCGCTCGAAACGATCGTGAAAACTGTAAGAATCGAATACCAACTGNCAGACATTATCCACATCTCCCGGAGGAACATGCGCTCGAAACGATCGTGAAAACTGTAAGAATCGAATACCAACTGGCCTTACAGCCCACGGTGTTTAACGGAACACAACACTTCCTAAGAACAGCCGTGAGTGTAGCACGAGCCATGGAGAAGCGTAGGGCGGCAAATTTCAATGCGTGCGGCAAAGGGGGTTGGGAAGAGGCGCGGAGCAATACTGTGGACACCATGACTTCCAAGGGGAAGAGTGGCATAAGGGACAATCCCAAAATCCGGAACATCAATAGTCGGAAGGGTCCAAGAAACCTGCCTCACTACCGCATATGCAAGGACCAAAAATACCACTGTCACGAAATGGGCGAGTGAACCGCAGGGAAACGACAAAGGGGAGTAGGGTAAATTGGGTGAATNGTACCAAAAATACCACTGTCACGAAATGGGCGAGTGAACCGCAGGGAAACGAAAAGGGGAGTAGGGTAAATTGGGTGAATCACCCCCTCCTCCCTTAACTAATAATAACAAACAGATTCACCATTTACTAGTTCAAATTAGCTCCGCCAGTGATCAGCTGGACAGAATACTCATATGCGTGGATGAAAGGAATATCGTAGCCTTCATTGATATGGCTAAATCACATAACTTTGTTCTGGCGGAGTTAATAGGCTGACAGCTGATCACCAGGGACAAACAAATCGTACAATTGGCCACATTGAACAGGGCCATCGAATGTTTGGGTGAATTCCAAGTGATAATACATATTCGTGACTGTTCAATGGACACCGTCGCCCTCCTCTCAGACGAGATACGAGAGGACCTGATTCTAGGTGTGCTGTAGCTTAGACAACACAATGGCATTATTGAAATCGTCATGGGCCGCATTCACTTCTCTTTGACCGAACGGCGAACAGTGTACAACCTAGGGTATCGCAGAGAAAACAGCGAAAAATCCTTCCAACTTTACATGTTCGACCATGCTGTACATGCAGAACAAAGGGACACGATCCAGCGAGTCCTGACCGAACGATGGGACGTATTTGAAGTGGGATACCTTCTTAAAAGAACGAGCTTGGCAGAACAAGCGATACCACTCACTGAAGTGGAACACCTCTGGTCAGCCCCTTGCGATTATGTTTCTTATCACCTGAGGATCATTAATCAACAAATCGAGGGAATGATTAGGGACGATGTAATAAAATTCTCAGAAAGCAATTACAACTTAGCTATCACTCTAGCCCCCAATAAAGGTGGCAGATGGAGGTTTTGCGTGGACTTTCGCCCGTTCAACCAAGTGACCGAAAGTGCACCCCCACACTTAATCAGTGTGAACTCTGCACTAATCATGTTAGGGGACGCCAAGATTTTATCTTCCCTTGACCTGAGAATCGACTATTGGCAAGTACCAGTACGAGCCGAATACTGTCACAAGATCGCATTCACAGCCCCCGATGGCCGCCATTTAAAATTTTGCGCAACGCCCTTTGTGCTGAAATGCGTCCCTCCATATTCCAGAGCATGATGGTCCGTATCCTGGATGGGCAGATAGGGGTGTGTACGATCGCATATCTAGATGACGTGATCTGGTTAAAAATGTGGGAAGAACACGTACATTATCAACCCCTTGGCTTGGAGCGATTGTCTATCAATGGGTTAATGTGTGCCAATGGAAAATGTCATATAGGAAAAACATGTCTTCAATACATGGGCCACATTGTCGACGCCGAGAGTATCTAGCCCAACCACCAACAATTGAGGCTAATTCAAGACTATCCCGCCCACTACGTGCGCAAATGCCTGCGAAAATATTTTGGGCTTATAAACTGGTTAATGCGTAAGTTAAAAGACTTCGCCACGATAACACCCCCACTACCCACCCTGTTGACAATACAATGGAGTTTCCAATTGAACGACGACGCCCAAAATGCGTTCGAAGAAATCAAACACAGATTCCAACAGTGAGACAAACAGTGCATTTTACACCCCCAGAGGCTTTAATATCTGCAAAAAGATGCCTGACCAGCAGGGATTGGTGCCATTCTATTTCAATACGATGATGACGGGGAACGCAGAGTAATAGACTACAGTAGCACGAAGTTTGCCCTACAAGATTGCAAGTACGACGTTAATGAGAGCGAATTCTTGACTATCGTACTAGCACTAAAACACTACCGCCAATCCCTAAAGTTCCAACGATTCACATTAAGGACCGACACTCGGTGTTTAATGTGGCTGCATAACATGCGCACTTTCCGCAGCAAACTCAAGTGGTGGTCCATGTTATTACAGGCCTATGATTTCTGGTGGAACACGTTTCGGGCGAAGAAAACAAACTAGCCGACACTCTCTCCGGTGCGCCCTGTACAACCGAAATAGCACAAGATGAAGACGAGTGTGAAAACACATTCCACACCAGAAAGTCTACCGGTTGTCTCGCTACAGCACTTCACCGTAGGCATGAGTAATGCCACCTAAGAACTAGCATGTGATGCGGTATACAATCGCGTATTAGTCGAACAACAGCTGTCCTCAGATGTCACGGAGCGCTGGGCGCAGTGTGCCAGAGAACAGATGAATAACTGGCATGCTGTCGATGTCCGCCTAGAGACCCGGTACACAGGGTAGAGGGGAACTGGCGATAGTTTGTCAGGGAGGAAGGACCAATGCTGAACCAGTGNCTAGAGACCCGGTACACAGGGTAGAGGGGAACTGGCGATAGTTTGTCAGGGAGGAAGGACCAATGCTGAACCAGTGCGGCTAGCGGAACACCCACGTCGTGCATCCCGATGCGTGTCCTCATCCTTCACTTGGGAACGGGTCATGACCCGATACCGAGTGCCTGTGGTGTCCCTACAGATATATATGTGTAATTAGGATAGTCATCAAGTGTTAGAATGTGTAGTAAATAGCATTATAATTTATCGCCCTTGGGAAAATGTTCGTGAAATTCGCTCTTTGGAGATAGTGAAGGAATCGCAGAATAAATGCACACCACTGGCATATTTAATGAGGTTTTGAGTAGCAAGGCTAGGGAATTTCAAGTGTTCTTAATAATTTTCCCTCAGCAATTCTGTGTCTAATCAAGCCAATTAGTGATGTGGAAAATAATTAGTCTTTCTTTCAACCTTACCATTCCAATCGTAGAGTGCCCCAAAACTTTACAGACCTTTATTTCCCACATGATCTGCAAGGCACCACATAATCATGTTTGGTATTTAAATCAGTTCTTAACTAAGAAATCTTAACTCTACAGGATTAAGAAAACTAGCTCAGTATGTTTCATTGTTTTATGTATATATGTTTCAGGTTCTATGTTAATGAGGTCTGTTAATTAAATTACCTCGCAGAGTGGAGCGAGCTCCCAACAAGGGCGTCCCTCGCCCGCACCATCTCAGTACTCAATACATGGGTATTGTAAGGTACCGCTAACAGAAAAATCCTAGCAGTACACTGGACTCCTGTTTCGCAGCCAACAGTTTGTATTTCAAGTACTTCCGTTTTGGCTTTGCTGGTTCCAGTTTAGCAAGATGCTTTGTAGACGATATTTTGAATGTTTCGGCCACTTTTGAAGAACACATTGAAAATTGGAAAACTGTCCTAACAAAATTAATGGTAGCTGGCATGACGGTAAAATTTNCACTTTTGAAGAACACATTGAAAATTGGAAAACTGTCCTAACAAAATTAATGGTAGCTGGCATGACGGTAAAATTTAAAAAAGTCATTGGTTTGCTAAGAAGAGGTGCCGTTTTAAGCCATATCCCTACGCCTACAGGGACAAGCTCTGCCTCAGACAATCTGATTGCTATAACTGATTTTCAGACCCCAATGAANATATCCCTACGCCTACAGGGACAAGCTCTGCCTCAGACAATCTGATTGCTATAACTGATTTTCAGACCCCAATGAAATGTTGGACAGTTTTGTGCATTTTTGTCGTCATGGGATTTTATCGCAACTATTCATATTTAGTTGCAGGAGTTTGTTTACCACTATTTGAATTATTACACAAAGATGTCCCGTGGCAGTGGACAACGGAACGTCAGAGAGGCTTTGAAGCGGTGAAGAGTTTGTTTTTAAATTAGTAAGTAATCCACCATCCTGTACAACGTGCAACCTATTACTCGTACGCCGATGCTTCTGATTGTCCTCTTCAACTGACAGAAGATGGAAATGAAAAGACGCGGCGATGGCAAACCTCACTCTTAGTAAGTCAGAGAAAACCAACACTGTCACAAAGAAAAAAATGTTGAGCGTAGTTTGGTTGCTCCAACATTTCCAGAATTTATTGCTGAGCGAGAGATATATTTTGCAGATGAATGNATGTTGAGCGTAGTTTGGTTGCTCCAACATTTCCAGAATTTATTGCTGAGCGAGAGATATATTTTGCAGATGAATGATCAAGCCCTGCTTAGCTGGAAGACAGGTAGAATTTTTAGCAGGAGTCTAACTAGATTGTGACTACTTGTACAGATGTTTGTTTTGGAGTCCCGGCACATTAAAGGCATCAATAATCAGTACTATGGCAGCTGTAAACCCAAGTTGCATACCTTATGGCGCACATGAGTGTGCATAGAAAAAGGCGTAGCTCCAGTAAAGAAGTAGGCAGATGCTACTGTAAACAGGCAGAGAAATTTTTCGTCTTCGAAAGAAAATCAGAACAGTAATAAGTTTTGCAGCACAGTGTTTAAAGAGCACCCAGAGAACATCTACTAAGAAATTTGTTTTGTTTAACAGCAAATTGAATTTTGTTCCAGCAAAGCCATTAAAAATCTAATTCAAAACAAGTGGAAGATCGTTGTACCAGAGAAGTTACAGTTAAGCTTAGTCCTGTACATGCCCAAGATTCTTGAGCACGTGGGAATTAACAAGACATATGAGTCCGGAGACGTCAGTTGTTTTAGAAGCGTATGCAGCAAGTTGTTACTAACGCAGTAAGATCATGTGAGTTATGTCAACGCTACAAAAACACTGAAGACAATTTAATGGGCGAGCTGCAACCCATTCTTCCCGAAAATCCACTCGACTTCGTTTCCATCAATTTATTTGGCCCGCTAACTAAATCAAAAGCTGGAGTAACTTTTTTTTTGTCATGGTGTATGTATTTACCAAATTTACTAAACTTCAAGCTTTCGTTCAAGAGAATGTTAGAACTGTATTAAGCTACCTTGGATCTTTCGTTAAAGTAGTCGGAATGCTGGTATGCATTTTGTCTGATAAAGGTACGCAGTTTACGGGACACATCTGGCAAGAGGGTTTAAGAGGTATGAACATTCAGCCCACGACCGCAGCGATAAGGCATTCACAAGGAATCCCAGTCGAGCACTGAATAAAGAACTTGGGGAACACATTAGGTATTTTCCACCATTCCTCCACCATAGCTGGATAGATAAAGTTAAGCGGGTGGAATACGTGATGAACCACAATGTACATTAATCCTCGTCGCTAACCCCGTGGGAAGTGCTTACTGGTCAGCATTCAATAAAATTTAATGCCGCCAATTTTCTATCTCCACCTACCATATTAGAAGCGCCTGACATACCCGCCACAGAAGTTAAAAAGGAGATTAAAGCTATTGTAAGCAACCAGTTAATTATCGCCGCTGAGAGGAAGAGCAGACATGGAAAAAGGTCAAAGTTAAGTGTAGTACAGCCAGGTCAGTTAGTGCTAGTAGGAGCAGTCAACGTGAGCAAGTATTGGGATCACCTCACGAGTGAACTGGTGCCTCTATTCGCAGGTCTGTATGAAGTGTAAAGCGCAGTGCACACAAATTGCTACAGTCTTGTACAGCCTACCACAGGGGTGCTGGTAGGCAGATTTAACTTAACTGCACTACGTTTATACCGTACTCCGCTGATGTCAGACTGTTAGGCGATTTTGTGCAGAAGTTGATTGAGCAAGGTGCGGCTAACAGGTGAAGCTAGGTGCTTTGGAACAGGATGGTACGCAGTGGTGCAATGCGATATTGTTGCTGGGGTAGTTTTTCAGCGTGGTGATAGGGGAATCTAGGGAAGAGGAGATACTGTAGCCCCAGTTTTGCCACGCATAATTTAAGTGTTATGTCACTCTCGAGTAAATGAGAAGCCACGCACATGTCCTATTTTAAATTCAGTTGTGGACGTCTGCACTGTTAAGAGAATGAAGCCAACTCTGTACAAATGAACTGCACACGAATAAGAAGTGGATGGATTTTGAGTTGCGTACGCACCAGTAGTTGGATAATTTGTTTATCAACCTACCAGAACCTGAAACGGGAAAAAGCTAAAGCCTGCCTGGCTAAATATTTTTTGCCTACCTGCACTTGTTACATGATTAGGGTACTCCCTGTTTTCCGGTCCATTGGCACAAACTGATGATCTGAAGGCAAGAAGGAGACAAGCCCGATTTACCCACAAAGCAATTGGTTTATTACACACTTAGTCACTTAAACTTGAAAGTTTACATTCTGTGGCTACTGAAATGATGTTTTTGTATCCAACTGACAATTAGAGTCTTCATGTGTAATCCATTTAAGAGGTGCTGTGATTGTGAGTTTCGGCGTTGAAATTCTGCTATAATAGCTGGGATACTACATTGTATATATTTGTCTGATTATATGTTTATTGTCTTTTGGAAGTTTTTTCATGTTTTGTTATATGTATCGCTATAGGTTATATCAATTAGTTGCCCAACTGTCTTCAAGGACGCCTACATTGATTTTAGGCGGGAAAGTGGTTTTCCAGTTATGTGATGTATCTTCTGGGGTGCTTANTCTTCAAGGACGCCTACATTGATTTTAGGCGGGAAAGTGGTTTTCCAGTTATGTGATGTATCTTCTGGGGTGCTTATTGTTGTACGTTGTATGATATCAGGGTTCAATTTCACTTGGTAGTATTTCAAGGGCTGTAACACTTGCATGTTAAGCCCATTTTAAGTGACACCTAAATGATGGTTGTTAAATGCTGAACTGGTAAGACAGCAATATTTTGTGTTAAGTTGCTTCTGCCTGTGGTTGAGGATGTAACCATAAGTCATTAGGTGCTTTCCCCGTATGATCTAGAAATGGGTTGATATCCAGTGAACGATGCACTTCCCTTATATCTAGATGCTGCACACAAACTCAAAGAATAAGCTAGAGGCTAACGAGCCTCAATAGCTGGAAACGAGGACGATTACAGCTTCAGAGAGCTGACGGTGCTGCATGTCCTAGTGCATCGGCAGTATGACTGAGCTAAGTGTATGTAGTTTTTTAGATACTGCATAGTTCCTGAGTCGTTGTAGCAGCATAGAACGCACGTGGCACGAGTTGTGCCCAGTGCCCTGAAGGCACACTCTAGATCAGGGGGGAGAAATTAGCATGTTGCTGCAGGCAGGGTTCGACTAAGGTGGCGAAACAAGACGAGCCGCCCCGACGAGAGACGAAGAATAGCTACGCGGCACCTCCACGTGGAAGTCCGCTTGACCTTCCAAGGATAGCTCCGAGGGGCATTGATGCCTAAAATAATATATGCTTCATTTGTAAATGATAATTTTTTTTTGTGTCACATGTAATTTGATATGGTCAAGGATATGCTAATATTTGTATGTACTATAATGATTTGCAAGAACTCTGATTGTGGGAAAGTTAATTCTTAGAGGGAGTATTTGAAATGATGTTTACAAGCACACAGATATGACAAGGTAAATTCTCTGGATCCAGTTGGCTTTATTTAAGAAATGTAATGTGTAATTTTGCCATGGGCCACGAAGGTGTAGTGGTTAGACTACTTGCCTCCCACTAAGATAAACGGGGTTTGATTCCCAGTGGTGTTTCTCCCATATTTTTGCATGTGGGAATCGTGCTGGACGATACCGCTGGAAGGCAGGTTTTCTCAGAGATCTTCCATTTCCCCTGCCCATGCATTCTGGGGCTGCTCCTTACTTACCTCACTTTACCTTCATATGTTGTCAAGGCCGATATGTTAAGAGCTGCCCAAATCTCTCCACTATACTGTAATTTTGCTGCTAAAACTGTGAAAAAATGGCTTGAGTTTAATTTTTATGCAAGTTTTGTGTATAGGAGATAGGAGTAGGACAGAAGTAGCCCAAATTCAGACGACGACTACTTCAAAGTACCAACCTTTTTTTTGGGAACTGTGAAAGGTCGTAATTTTGAGTTTTTACTATAATTTAATATCAGCAAGTATTGTAGTGTATTATTCTATGTAAATTCTGTTCATGACCAAGTGAGCACTTTTAAAAGCCCAGCGTATTTTCTACTTTCATCCCATTGTGTATACTTGTGCAGTATCTCATTGGAAACACTGGCATGTGGCTTATGTTTAATCAGCTGTTCACAAGTCCTCTATATTTATTTACATAACAAAGAGACATAAGATTATCTTCGGTAGTGTACACTGTAAATATGTACATATTAATTTCAGTAAATAATATATTTTTACAGACACTGATGAGGTGATTTTTGCTATTTAGAAATATATGGTCTGACATTTGGAAATTATTCTTCTCATTTCCCCTCATATCAACACGATACTATTTAGAATTTCTAGTTAAGTACAAGGAAGAATCTAATTTTCGCTCTCCGAAATAATACTATTTAAGTCCAACATCTAAGTCAAACAACATTTTTTAAATCATTGTTAAATTACATGAGAATGTTTTGAAGAATATTTATGGGCAAAACCAAGGAAAACTGCCAGCTTAAACGTCTTTAAATGACACGTTATTTTATTTTAATAGAATATTACTAAATACTATTCTCCCGCTGCATACATTACAATTGTGACAATATTTGCAGACGTATCACAATCCTTACTGATAACAGTGTGATACTTTAACCAANTGATACTTAAAGCAAAATAACTCTTAAATTAATAATTGTATACATATACACACTGTGGGTACGCAAATGACCAGTTTTGTAATGACAACATTACAAATACAGAAAACCGTTGTCATTAAAGCTGTGTGGCTAAAACGAATGGATTTTTTTTTACATCACACCTGCATGGTGATATTTCTCACTAAATGCAAGTTTCATGAAAAAACATCTAGATGAATTTGGTTTTTACAGTATATAAGGGTATGAAAGTTTGGCCTAACCTTAAAATCACTTAAGCGTATAATATTACAATGACTAGATCGATGCGNAAATAACTCTTAAATTAATAATTGTATACATATACACACTGTGGGTACGCAAATGACCAGTTTTGTAATGACAACACTACAAATACAGAAAACCGTTGTCATTAAAGCTGTGTGGCTAAAACGAATGGATTTTTTTTACATCACACCTGCATNTTACAAATACAGAAAACCGTTGTCATTAAAGCTGTGTGGCTAAAACGAATGGATTTTTTTTACATCACACCTGCATGGTGATATTTCTCACTAAATGCAAGTTTCATGAAAAAACATCTAGATGAATTTGGTTTTTACAGGATATAAGGGTATGAAAGTTTGGCCTAACCTTAAAATCACTTAAGCGTATAATATTACAATGACTAGATCGATGCGAATGTAATTTCATCAAAATACTATCAATACAATACTTAACACATGACGATGTATTTCATGGAATTGCATTCACATATGTAATGCAGAATCCAATTTTTTATTATTGAAGTTTAGGTTACCAAGGGTAGCTCGGAATGATCATTGTTTATTTTTGCCCGAAAACATTAAAAGGTTCAACAAAACATCAAGGAACTATGATATCATATTAAAATTAGAGAAGAAATGTTCCACATGTAATATAAAGCCATTTTATAGCATTATTTGTGAAAAATTAATGAGATACGTACAGAGGTATATAATTGTAAACACTGTTCTCGGCAGTCACGTTAATAATAACTCTTACCTATTAATGATCCAGAATTGCTACATAGTATTGCAAATGTAATTAAATGTACTTGATCTAAGTTTATTAAAGTTTTAAATCATTATAACCAACTTTAATTACATGTAGACACGCTAACCAGGTCTGCATATTACATGAAATGTTAGACTATCCGCAACAAGAAACAACATCGAAGTACACCAAAAAGGAATTATAAAATGTATACATAAATGTCTTATTTATTGTATAAATAAATATTTTATATTTGGGGTTATGAACAGCCCTATAAATCACGTTGTTCGAGGCACTTACAACTCCTAGTTAACCAGGGAACGGGATAGGAACTGCCACATAAATTCACGGAATTCAGAGAATTGAAACATAGGAATGGGAAAGACGTAATAAATTACACAAAAGAATGGACCCTATAAGTTGAAATAATGCATTGGCCAAGTGATTTTATCAATTTGTTATTAACACTATGCTTGCCGGCAATACCTGTCCCCCTAGTCTTACCGATGCTGTTATTTTGATTGCTTTTAATTATTTTAGTGAAAATAATTTTTTCTTTCTGTTTTTACTCTAAATCCACTACAGGAAAATTCATAAGGAATGAAATGTGTAAAAAAGTTTTTATAGTCGCTTCATTTTTACTTTATAATTAATTACACTTGGAAAGATAGTATACATTCTACAGCAAAATTACTACACAGAAGACATCTATACATGTCAAATATAAATATGTACTTAGTATTAATACATTTATAATTATACTTTAGCGATAGCAATAACTATAACAAATAATAATTACAGCAATATTTTTGGCTACAGCCTTGCATACAGTAATAACTGTTACAGTACATTTTCCAAATATGGTGACTGCGATGTTTTTATTCAAGTCTAGGGAATAATATTGTCAATGAGATTGTTTTTCTGTATTATTTGTCACAATTTTTGCATATCCTCCCTTGTCTGCTGGTGCATACACCACAAACAGGTTTCCTGCACTGCGAACATTTGTCTCTACTTTTATTTTGGTTACACGCGGAGATTTGGCACTGTATGCATTGGTTTTCACAAGCATCTTGTGGAACATCCCCCCCTTTTTTCTAAGATACTTTGGAAAGGCTTTTGAACTTGTGAACGCATTGCCACATATGATCCGGCTAACTCTTTCGCCAAAGAAAGTATAAAATCCCTTCTTGAAATCTTCTCTTTTGTTACATACTTAAAGAGTTGTGAGCATTGATGTATTCTAAGTCAAGGATGTTGTAAAACTCATGAACTGGCCACCTGCGGCTCATGGCTCTTGTAGTGTATTTAAGTGCCATTTGGTCAACAACATCAATTCCGTACTTTGTGCCATTATAAAACTTAATCGTTTCTGGTATCTTTTTTTCAGTCTGCTGATCATTATCTATCCCAGAGTGAAGAGTACTCAGAAGCAGCACATTTTTTGTCACCTTTCCTTGTTAAGATTTCAGGACTATACCATTACTTTTGAGAAGGATAGTTTAATGTAAAGGGTCATGAATATGTTTCACGGAGGATGGTACCTCCCGTCTGGCCTTATTCTGTGTCCTAACAAGGCTTGTTTGTCTTTTTTCGGTTCGTTAAAAAGACTTACAGAGGTAAAATAACTGTCCGTATTCCCATTTCTCGAGGAATGGCTACATCAATTGGAGCACTACATGTTCACCTAGAGGTCTGTCTGCAGGCCTGGTTGCATCTTTCCCAAGATATGGAAAGCCATTCATAATATAGCGATTTTTAGCATCTACAGCCAGCCAGTATTTCACCCCAAACTTGTCTGGTTTCTTTGGCATATATTGTGTATATGTAAAAAGGTGTTCGTCTATTGTTAAATTATCTGTTGGCTTGTAACAGATAATGCAATTGTTCACAAACATTTTTACAATTCTCGGATACGAGACAAAATTTATCATCCTGCTTGCGACTAGGGCATTTGACTTTCTCATCGAAGCATGGGAATCTCATAATATCTGTGAATCTGTTCCTGGACATTGTCTTAGTAAAAAAAAGTGGACCCCATTCTTGAGGCCACAGTTGAACCTGAATGGTGTAAGCACAATTTTCTCGTCGCTCATAAAGTTTTCCTATGAATGCTTCGAGTTCTTCAAATGAGAGAGCCCAGTTATCATCTGTCAGCACAAAACAAGCCTCCTGCTCTGTGAGTTTTTTATTTTGACGTGTCATTGATTCGTTAATGAAATGATGTCATGCACCTGCTGGTGAGCTATTCTCGATATTGCGCTTTGCATGTCCTGTAGGTCCAGAAGCTTCTCTAGTGACATTGGGATCACTTCGCATATCTGGGTTATTGCCTGATGTGATGCGACTCCACACAGTACCATCTGCAGCCCTCTCGCCACCAGCCAGTGACGATACTGCAACTTGAAGGTGTTGATGTGCATGCAGCTGCATTGAAGGTTGTGGCCCACGCCACACTGCACGACGACTTCTTCTTTGACGAGATGCCCTCTGACTGGAAGGTGCAGGTGCATCGCCTGAAGAACTACTGCAGACGAGTTTAGCTGAAGGTACTAATCCTACAAGGTAGTCGTTTGCTTCACCTGAAAAATATGTCATAAATGGAAAAATATAGTGGTAAACAAACTAAAATCTATATGTAAGTACTAACGAACTTTGTTAAAATACTTCTTTGCAAACCGGAAACAATGGATTGCTGCATAGTGTGTGTTTCCTGGCCCTGCTCAGTTCTTCAGGTGCAAATTTTCTTAGAAATGTGACTGCGATCACTGGGCCTAGAAAGAGTTGAAAGGGCCAGAATAGGAAAAGTTTCTTACTTTTGGAAGTCTACAGAAGCGTTGCTAGAATCAATCTCTTCTGCACCATTAGTGAGAAAATCATTATAACTTTTACTGCTGTCTGAATCTGAGTCACTTTTATCTGACTGCGAGGGCGAAATACGCTTCAGTTGCAGAAGGTACTCGTTCATCTCTGGTGCAGTGGGCCCTTTCCGTCTTGCCATGTTGTCTGGAATGGAGTGAGGCACTCATTAAAAGCAACAACTTTGGACTCGTCTGGTGATGCATCTCTTAGCTTATCGCTCACGAAACAATGCTGCTGACTNCATTAAAAGCAACAACTTTGGACTCGTCTGGTGATGCATCTCTTAGCTTATCGCTCACGAAACAATGCTGCTGACTTTATGATTTACAGTCCGAGATAATATTCTCAAACCTTGATGACTCAATCCCCACCGTGCTTTGATATGGCAATAGCGAAGAGCTGTTGAAGGAGCAGGTAATATGGAAAGTAAACATAGCAATAATTATTGTTTAATAAACAATATAATTTTACAATAAAAATTATATAGCACGCCTGCAACATAAACCAGAAAAATTAAGCAGGACAGCATCATGGCAGAAAATTNTTACAATAAAAATTATATAGCACGCCTGCAACATAAACCAGAAAAATTAAGCAGGACAGCATCATGGCAGAAAATTTGATGTGACAAAATTAAAAACGAGCACATATTGTATGCCTTATTTTGTATTCGAGCATGGCAGTCGAAGTGACTGCATGGTAAGACTAGTAGAAGCCTAAAATAAGTCACAAAAAAAGCATTGCAAAGCAGTTTTATGCATTGCATGTAAAAAAATGAGAGCCACAAAATTTCATCCACAGCAAAATATTAAAAACAAAAAACCCTACAAAATAAAAAAAAAGTCAAATGATTCCTTGGTAAGCCTAGTGTCAAACTCTAATTTTATTCTATTGTGTACAATACAAAAAGAAAGTGATGTATTTCAGGTGCTGTTAATGTTGAATATTGTCTAGTGAGATGTTACTACCTGGAACTACTTCTCCTAACTCGCTGCCAACTTTACTGCGAGAATTGTGGTCAATGCTTACGTAAAATGCATACAGTTGCAGCAGTGCTATTTTTTTCATAGATAAATATCTGATTTGGACACTTTCTGGCCTTAAAATGGCAAAGAGTTGGGCAGTAATGATCATTGTACAGTATTGAAAGTAAGTTCAGTGTTGTGTGAACCAATACAGGATGTCTACAGGTGTCGAAAGTCCCAAAAAAATGTTACTCAATTTGGGTTATGGTCATAGAAAAAATTCTTACTGTAGTGTCACCAGAGTTGTAAATGAAGCAAAGAGGTAATTGGCACAGGCGGGATTTTTTTTTCATTTGCGATAAAGCAGTAATATGCTTAAAACTCATCTTATATTGGACAAAGTGCAAGTTTTTCTATCCATCAAATATCAATTCTCTTCATTAACATTTTGTCCCATTGCACAATCGCCAAGTAGCATGTTTGATTATAAGATTTTTGTAATTTTATTTGCTGTAGATTATGTAGAACAGTTTTGTTGTATTTTTGTCACAACAGAAAATTTTGGACTAAAATATTCGTCAACAGNAGAAAATTTTGGACTAAAATATTCGTCAACAGTTCTGGTTACTTCATTGACAATTGTTCTGTTTATGTCATGGCAAACTGATGATAGGAACTGTAGAAAAAAATCGGAAGATAAATGATAAACTGGAGTGGAGTATAACAGATGTATTTGGATATAAAAAAACATCACTAGAACAGACCGACTTGCTATGAGAGCTCCATCATAGACTAGACTAAACAACAGCATGGCCTTGGATAGTAACAGGTACTCTCTNACCGACTTGCTATGAGAGCTCCATCATAGACTAGACTAAACAACAGCATGGCCTTGGATAGTAACAGGTACTCTCTGTATAGCCAGGATTAACAATAAATATAGCAGAGGCTAATATTCAACAGGAACTTATTTCCTTAATTACTATAGTTGCAGGATGTTTACATGGCTAAATTTATTAGAAATATTCCACACCATTGACACACTCACAGTTATTCTGTCATATAACATTATAAAATACTGTATTTCGCAATTTAAAGTTTGCTGGAAGATTAACTGAACTTGGTAAAATAGACAGCAGTGTTTTTTNTAAAATACTGTATTTCGCAATTTAAAGTTTGCTGGAAGATTAACTGAACTTGGTAAAATAGACAGCAGTGTTTTTTATACTTATTTATTAATGCGGCATTGACCAGAAGTGTGCAAGAAATGTGATAATGCAGTACAAGATCAGGNTTTTTTTATACTTATTTATTAATGCGGCATTGACCAGAAGTGTGCAAGAAATGTGATAATGCAGTACAAGATCAGGTTTAACATAATTTGCAATTTGGAGAAACTGTTCTCTTAGGATGGATCAACCAAAATGTGTAGTATTTTTTGTAAAAATAAAGGGTTGGTTAAGAACTGTTGTTCGATTGTTTGTGTCTGATCTGCCCATTGTTTTATCTGATTAATGATGAATTCATAAAATCTATTGGTATCTGAGTAAATGCAGTCAGGTATCTCCTGCATTATCGCATGGTACTTCTGGAATTATAGAAGTACCTGTGCCCTGCTTATAGGCAGGGGACCCTGACATACTTGTGTAGAGGGCTCTGTATGTTGAGTGTTAATCTGGTATGGTTTTGTGTGCGTGTGTGTTTGAGGTCGAGTGCGGGCCGGTTCTCATTGAGGTGGAGGTTTAAATTTACTGATACAAAATATTTGCGTTTCTATTGACTCTATTGTGGGTGTATTTTATGCTGTGCTGGTGTGTGTTTGCATGTGGAGTTTCACTTGTTTTACTATTTGCATTGGTGGTATATCTTGTTTTTTNATGCTGTGCTGGTGTGTGTTTGCATGTGGAGTTTCACTTGTTTTACTATTTGCATTGGTGGTATATCTTGTTTTTTATTATTTGATGTTCGGTTTATTTGGTTGTTTTATAACTTGAAAATACAGTTTTTTTTCCATATTGGGCTGCTGTGTTGAGCCGGCTTGTGTTTGTGTTATTACCTGTGTCTATCTTGGGTGTGCTGTGTTTGTCTATTGTGTGTAAGTCGGTGTACTAAGCTTTGTTTGCCTTTGTACTCCTGTGTTTGTCTGGTGTGTGGCGCAGGTCGGAATCTTGCCCGCGCACAGTTTCACTGGACACTGGGTGTAAGCCGCCGAATGTTCTTTCCCGCAGAGTGCACAGGCGNATGCTGTGCTGGTGTGTGTTTGCATGTGGAGTTTCACTTGTTTTACTATTTGCATTGGTGGTATATCTTGTTTTTTTATTATTTGATGTTCGGTTTATTTGGTTGTTTTATAACTTGAAAATACAGTTTTTTTTCCATGTTGGGCTGCTGTGTTGAGCCGGCTTGTGTTTGTGTTATTACCTGTGTCTATCTTGGGTGTGCTGTGTTTGTCTATTGTGTGTAAGTCGGTGTACTAAGCTTTGTTTGCCTTTGTACTCCTGTGTTTGTCTGGTGTGTGGCGCAGGTCGGGATCTTGCCCGCGCACAGTTTCACTGGACACTGGGTGTAAGCCGCCGAATGTTCTTTCCCGCAGAGTGCACAGGCGGGCTTGTCACGTGTGCAGTCGCGGCAGGGATGATTCCCTCCGCTGCGCACACAGCACTTTGCACACTCACACTGGTGGCTCGTGTGCTCCAGTTTCTGACATCTGAAGAACTGCACTGGGCCTGTGGGTGGAATATAACGGTTCCAGTGTAATTGGGACGTGTATAGGATACGTAGGATAGCCTTTAGGCAGGACAGGGGGTTTTTGGGGTTCTCCTCCAACTCCACCTTATAGAGTCCTAGTTGCTGTTTTGAGCGTAGGCTGGTCATTTACTGCACAGACATTACCTGCACGTGCTGCACCATCTGATGTTGGATGAGAGCTGCGTCTTCTCCATCAGGAAGTCCACTCAGGACGACTCGCAAAAGGCATTTCTCCCGGCAAGCGAACTGGGCGAACTCGATGTTGGACTTTCGAAGCGCAGTCTGTGCCACCAGTTCGTCAGTCAGTATGACAACGAACTGACCTGATGCTCCTGGGTGTGGTCGCAGCTCGTATTGCAGATCGGTGATCCCAGCCTCGGTGAAGATGGGGAGGAGGAGGGAGGCTCGCACCGAGAAAACATGAATTGTTACCCGCCTCGGGTAACTTGGCTTAGCCACTCGTACTGGGTTGTGGCTGGTGTGGGGCGCTCGTCTGTGAATTAACTATTGTAATCTGGGCATGTATGGCGGTGCCATTAAAAGGCCCGCTCTTATTTGTCACTTGTCTGGTGTCTGGTCTGTTTTGGGGTGGCAGAGGGGAGATAGCCCCGGCTTGCTTCGGGGTTATTCCCACCCCCCTGTCGGACACTGAGAGTTGGGCCTGTTTGCATTGGAGTATGATGTGTTGCAAGCAGGCCTCCCGATGCGCAGACAGACATTTCTGGCGTGTGATCTCCTCCTTCCGTCGGTGACGGGGTCTCGATTGTCAGCAAGCCGGCAGGCAGCGCGACTCAGCGTTGGCAGGTGTGGCGTGACCTCCCGGCTCTCTCTGGTCGGCTGCTGGGCCGTCACTGACGTGCGCCGCTTTGCATCACTGGAGCAAGCTTCTCAGCTCGGGGGTAGTACAAGCCCCATGATAGGTCTTTGTCCATCCAGTTGTATTTCATTTGTAACGAGGTGGGAAGGAGAAGCTAACCCCCCCGTCAAAGCCATAAAATTGTGATCCTCAGCCTAGCTTGCTTGATGTTGGGTTTCCCCAGCAAGCCCAGGTTTCTAATAACATTTAACCTCCCTCCGACTCTGCCTGCACAGAGATCGTAGGAGGAGGTAGCTGTGAGGCTGCAACCTAGTATTGTCCCATTCGGTATTTTTAATAAGCAGGTTTTGTTATAGGCTGGACGGGAATTTGTTAAAACCCCCGGCCAGTCTTTGATTTTTTTTTAAAGCTGTTTCTAAGTGTGAATAGTCCCGTGAATTTATTCACGTAAGGTCTGGGTAAAGATGTTGCCTATATTTGGTGAGATGGTAATGATTGTGATCATGAGATGTTACTTATAAATACTTGTATTTATTTTTGTTGGTGTGGATCAGTTTTGTAATTTCAGTCATACTCAATCCTTGAGGCTATGTAAAATACCCGAGGCTTAAAACAGTCTGGAAACGTACTTTGGCAGCATTTGTTATATTGTTTCTTATAATAAAAATAGTTTATTTAATTAAAATAAAATAGCTTAAATAGGAGGCGGTATTTCGTTAAAGAGTTTCCTGCGAGTACATCACCTAAAAGGAGACAGTGTTGCCATCTCTGGTTGGGGAGATAAGGCTCCGCCCCCGGCGAAGAGGTTGGCCAATCAGAGCAGGCCCCGCTATTTCCTACATTTTGTGTGTTAATGGAGTAGAAATTCGGTATTTAAAGACATTAATTGAATGGTTAAGTAAAATATACAGGGGGTGGTGTCCATTGTATTGTTTAAAGAAATATATTAGTTATTTAGTTTACATGTTTTATTGCTGGGGGAGCGCCTCGGGATATCTAAATTACTACTGTAACAAACGGTGTCTAGTGGCAGACTGATCTACGCGGCACGAGCGCAAACTAGTTTTGTTAAAAGTGGGAAATTTTTGAAATGTGGGGCTGCCATTTTGCATTACGGGGACTCTACTCCCTCAGCGTGGAGGAAGTACAAGCCCTTGTGAGAGCTCTTGCCCTCCCAGTTGTTTACCATTTCTAGCACCCAGGTTGGAGACAGCTAGCCTGTCCCACTTTCTAGCGGCTGTATAGGGGTATCTGCCGTGATGGCTTGGGCCGATAGATAGTACGAAGGCCCGACCACTTGGTGGGATGTGGTACCTCTTGGCACTCAGGCCAATGGGGCCCAATACAGGAATTTCCCTGTGAAGAAATTCTAGGATGGTAAAGGACGAGTGTCTGATGCTTGCGGGCCGGCCTTATGGGCGGCCGTTGTGATCACGGCGCTCGATGAAGACAAACTTGGGAGTAAAACCGGACGGCTATGGCGGTACCCACCTGTTCCGAGGGACCCCGCACTTCCTCTGCCCGTGGGCAAGGCGACGCAGTCAGACATTGGAAAACCCATAAGTGCCATGAAAATTAAGAGGGAGCACGGGATGATCTGCTTGGCCCATCCAGGAGTACTCCCTGGTGTTCGGATCAGACGAGGTTGGACTCGTGCTGGCAGTGATTGACTCCGCATGCTGGAGAAGGCTCGGAGAGATCCCCCATCTTGCTAAAAGAGTCGGACGTTGAACAGGATTGTTCCGGGTGCGTGCCCGAGATCACGTCAGGGGCGTGGGTAGTGCTCCGGCTATACCACACGCTTGGTAATCTGAGTGCTAGAATCTCAGGCCTTGTGGTAGGACATGCCTTGTGCGATCTGCAATATCAGATCGGGGCTCTGCCTGGTGCGGCCTGAGTACAGGTCGGGGCAAACGGGTTTGGTCAATTCAGAAAGCGCTGGTCATGCCTGCGATGAGAGGGCGTGATCCCTCTTCCCCGCCTACTGGGAGGCCGGGGAGCGGTAGGGCCTCGCGGCTAAGAGCGCCCCGTTAACAAACAAAACACAACTTCGGTTGTGATCAAAGATTATGTCCCACCTGGCTGTTGATCAAACTGTGTTATTACTGTTGAATGCCAGCAGTCATTTTTGTTGAAGGACTCCTGGGTAGCGCCTGGGGACCTGGTACCAATTACTGTTTCCTCTCTTTCCCAGCCTAGAAAAAAGAGGGGCGGGGGAGAAGAAGAGGAATGGTTCCTAAAACCTGGAATTTCAAAATTCAGGACTTGTTAATAACCGCCGCGAAAACATGAGAACTTCGTTGCGGTTTTGGTTTTGTTGAAGCGGATTCTAAGCCGAAATATTGCAGTTTGTCTGGAAGGTGATCGAGGTGGCAAGACCTGCAAAATTACGTTAATAAATAAATAATTAGTGTATTTCTTTTGTTGTTTCGAAAGTTAAGTTGGCGACAATAATAATAATTGTTATTTGGTTTTAGTGTTTGTTGAATATATAAATATAAAATAATTTATATATTAAAATATTTAGGGAAAGAATATGTTAGTATAGTATATAAAATATATCTTAAATTATGTTGTGTTTAAACTCGTAATGTGTTGTGTGTTGTTTGAATTTAATATAATTTTTCGGACCCTACTGGAAACATAACGATAGTTAATCCTAATATATAAAGTTTTGATGAATCTACTAGTATTTGTAATTGTTGTGGCGCTGCTCAAGAGCGCGCGGAGACCGCATGAGTTGGAGGTGCCATAGCGATGCGTAAACTGAGCGAGACTGAGTGGCGCAGTCGCTAAGTCACTATTTTTAAAAGGGGCCCGCTCGTCTTAAAAATGAATAATTATCTTGGTTTATTGCGGGTCAATATGCTTAGGTCTAAAAAGCCTCTGCATTTACCTTGGGAATTTTATGAACTTGGTGAATTGAATGAACATTGTATTATGATTTCATGGGCGATATTGTTTTAGTGTGATGCTTGACATCGGGAGTCACCCCCACCCTCCCCACACCCACAGCATCCTTCATAACACTGCGGCCGCGAGGTGGGAAGGAGGCTGTAGACACTGGACCCTCCTCCCAACCCCTCATACGCCCAATCTGGCATCATGAGCAGTCAGGGTTTGGCATCCAGTCTGGAGAATTCAGTTTTTTGCAAACCAGCTCTTAAGCCACGCCCCGCTGCAGTCTTTTCCCCCTCCTTTAGAGAGCCCGATAAGGTATTACCTCTCAGGTCCCCCTGGGAAGAGGTGGTGGTGTAATCGGACTTACAGGGTTTTACCCTCGCCAGCGGTCCTGTTGGCAGGCTTGTGGAGAATTAATCTCACACCAGAGGCCTATCACTGCAGCTGGGATTCGGCAAGAGGCGAGATGCTACTTGCTAGCATTTCTCCAGGCCTCCCTAGGATGTGGATGGATGACTGGTGTTGTGGAATGAAGTCTCTATATTGTAAAACTAGTTCGAAATGTTGCAAGTCGGCATTCAGTTTTCTCTTGGCAGTACATGGCAGACACCGGAGTAGGAGCAGCAGCCCCAGCAGCGGCCCCACCCTAGGCGCCCCCTTCCTCCCTGAAGAAAGGCAAGGCGGCCCCAAGGAAGCCACGAGCCAGGCCCGCGCACCCGGCTGGGGATGCGGTCTGTAATATATACATAAAAACTCTGCGTGCATGTATGCATTCAGCAATTCATTCATATGTTATTTATTTTTATTAAATTTTTAATTTTAAATTTTTTTAATTTTAATTTTTATCATTCATGCATTAATTTTCACATCTACATCCAGACACACACTAAGTTGTGGGCTATTTTAGGATTTTGTTATATATAAAATTGAGTCGATATAATAGATATATAATACATAACTAATATCGTGATTATAATACTGAAATAATATGGTAAGTTCAGAATAGCATAGTTAAATCGAGTTATATCAAAATAATAGAGAATAATACTATATATCCATACTTATAGCCGACTTAGGCTATGTACTGGCTATTTACAAAACACTGTTTACAGGTTGTTGGAGGGAGGATGAGAGCTTTCGGTCGTGTCCGCATCCACACCAGCCTTTCGTCGTAGTCCGCCAACTCACGAACGTGTGTGGTTGCACATGATGAAGGAGAGCCGGAGTAAGCTTATGTGCTGGGCACTTTTTCTGCAATCGAACGACTTTGAGGTACAGCACGTCGCAGGTGCAGACAATCAACTGGCAGACCTACTATCATGTTCACCAGATGAGTCATATGTGCGGGATGAAGAGGAGTGGAAAATCATCCTTACCCCTGACCCAGCACACCACTCTACATCAGTGTCTGGCCACATTGAATGTGATGAAATCGGAAAACTGACTATTGGCACATAGTCAGTGACTGTGTTAAGAGATGCACAAACATCACAATTGAAGTATGGCATACATACATGGCCGACATGGCACATGAATGAGTTACGTAATACGTGCATTGTAGTGAGTTGTCAGGACATTCGAGTGCAGCACAAACACGCCAGAACATTTTAAAGCAATTTCACTGGCCCATTGTTATAGTGCATGTACACAACTTTGTATATGCCTGCATCATGTGCAACCACTTCCAAAGCTGTAACACGGATAGACAACAACAGCGTTCCAGGGAACCAACTGATCCGTTCGAGACTGTAGTGCTCGATTTAATGGACCTGATCCCTTCACCTGTAAGTGCAAGAGATTCTGGTTGGTTGTGTCAGATTTCATTTCACGATGGTTCGAGACCCTTCCAGTTTCCAGTGCGTGAGGTAGAACAGTTACGAAAGAGCTTTAAACAGAATTTTATCCACATTGTGGTTATGCAAGAGTGCCGCTCAGGGATAATGGAATGCATCTCATTGGCGTGTGGTGTCACTTTTGCACATGATGGGTCATGAAACATCACTTGATGGCGATATACCACCTTTGCGCAAACGCTACTGAGCACCGCAACCAGGAGTTGAAAACTCAGCTGCATTTTCACTTGGTGTAAAATCATAATTCCTGGGCCAAACACCTGCCCGCTGTCATGTTTACGCTATGCACAAGAAGGAACCTGGCCACCAGCAAGACATCTGCCCAGCTACTTCAAGGCCATGAACTTCCCTACCCAGAAGAGTTTGCGAACAGGGCGAGGTAGCATGCCATGAGTCCCAAAGTACACTGCGATGAGAGAGAGAAGACATGAGGACCTCATTTATGAGGCAAGAGATAATAAGCACTGCTATACAGTGCAATGGTTGCCAGCCTTCACTCTTCCACCTCCACAACTAAACCCAGGCCAGATGGTGTACATTCGCACTCACCGACAGTCAGCGGGCTAAAAGGGTTATTGTGCTGGCTTCGCTGCGAAGTGGAGCGGCACTCAAGGCACTAGGGGGCATGTGCTACCTATGTGAATGAGCAGGAGGCAAAGTACCGTTTATCATCGCAATGCACTACGCCTCGACGACGCCGATTTCGTGTCACCAGGCATCTACCCACCGGCAGCAGATGACATTGTGAGCTTTCAGGCAACAGTGCCACCTACCAATGCAGACGCTTCCACATCAAACATCCATGATGACCGTATACAACATGTGCACGGCTGTCACACCCTGCTTCACGATGACTACAGGGGCTCTAACAGATGGGGCCGGTACAGCAGTGAGCTCTCCATTCATCATAGCAACACCTGCATCTGCCGCACCGGACAACTATCCGACAGTGTCCGACATCCATGACATTGTGCAAGATGCATCACCTGGGCCACCTGCCGATGGCATCGAATGCCAGGTGATGCTCCCAACTGAATACCATATATAAACCCCACATCCCGCATGCCATGCATGGGCTCATCGGCCTCCATCACCAGGACATGATGGGAATGCCCAGTTAACTGACAGGCACCGCAGACGAACTTTTGCCATTCGCATAGCGCCAGCAGCAGTCGCAGCAATGACGAATTGGGGATCGAGGACAATTGCTCGTGTACTAGCTCGCCTGCATGCAACACTACTGTTGCTGACAACAATATTGCAGCTACAGCAGAAATGTGCCCACTGTATGCTCGAAGTTACTCTTCGACAGCATGGTACCACTGGCACAGTAGATGTCGAAACAGGGCAGAACCAGCAATAAGCAAAACTAACAGTGCTCCCAGTATAACCAATTTCACACTAGTGAGTAACAGTATCATACCATCAACATCACTCCCACCACCACAATAACCTACCATCATACCATATAAACTCTTGCAATTCACCGCCCAACTGGAAGAATTTCTGACATATCAGCAAATAGTGGCAAAAATTTACGAGATACATATCACATACACCGAATCAGTACCTCTGAGCACAAAATTTTGCCTGGATACTTTTGGTTTCTCTGCGGACAAATGAATGACTTAAATACAAAAAGTGCTCTCAACAGCACGGCAAGCAACTTGTGAACAACCATAGTCACTTAAACAGAACTGTCAGTTGTAATTGGGTGAAAACAGGAAATAAATATGTCTCCACATTGTGCAAATGCTCCCCACCGAGATATTTACGATTCCACAATATTGTCACGACAATATTCGGCTCTTTGTCGCACATTTATGATGAGTTACATCAGACACAATCTCAAACTATCACATAATTGCACGCTAAGATACATACGATTCAGTAACGGACTCTGTGTGCTGAACACTAGTACTAAATTGCCAGGACAATAAGACAATTCTGTGCGCGATACCATTACTAGGAACAGAGTATCTTTGTCCTACATAATGAGTACAACCCGATAATTAGTAATTGCAAACATGTAACTTGACAGAAAAATGTGTGCTTGTGTAAAAAAAATTGTGTGTGCAATCTTTGTAAGTCAAACAAACTCGTGAGACTTTCAGCAACATCGAGTCGTGATGCAATGTTTCTGGTATGTTTTTTGACCGAATGTGACATCAAAACACTTAGGTCATTCAATCACAATGTCGTTCACATTTTATTTTCATCCAAATGCTCACACCGGTTATTTTATGTGACAGTGCTTGCTATCATCTTGCATATCTGTCTGTTAGTTCCATGTGTGTCATTATCGACCACCATACACTAGGAAGCAAGTGGTGGTTCACTTTCCCCCCATTCTGCCTGGGTCTCTCACTCTTTCTCACTTCGCCATCCAATCGGGAGCAATGTATGCTACCATACCCTCACTGAGGGATCCCATGGTGCTTCACTCATCACAACCAGTATTTTGTCACCACTACTGAACTCGCCACATGCATCAACTGCCCTGGACAATTCACACAGCCATGCACCCACCAATCCATCAATAATTGCAACGGTGCATAATCATAGGCAGTTATGGGCTAAACAAATGCCTAAGCTTGAAGACAAGATTGTCGAAATTTCAGTATTTTTTTTTTAAATTATGTGTGGGGAATACACTGGTTTATTTGGTTTACCAGACTACAATATGCTAGTGCTAAATTCTGCGGCTTATTACCAGTGGGAAGTAATCTATTCCCACACCATCGCCTACACTGACTGCAAAACGAAATCTCTTGAACATTTCTGGAATAAAAAAAAAAAAAAAAAAAAAAAATCTCAGGGCGCAGCTGCATGCCGAACACTTCGTGGTTGCTAAAGGGAAACACATCGATGATAATCTCTCAGAAATGCACGAGAGGTCCTGACATTAATATCCCTCTGTATCTGATGAAGAATTGATGACCAAGAATTCAAGGCAGCTGCCATTAAAACATCAAGTCAAATTGGACAGGTTGGCACGATAGTAGCTTTGCCACTTGCATGGAGGATCTGGCATTTGACAACATAGAGTGGCAGAAAAGATTGCAAAACAACAGGTTGTGAACCATGAATGCTTGTCTCATCTCTACCAAAATCCACAGCTACGAAATTTCAGAGGTCCAGAAGACTTTGACCACAATAACACTAGGATAAATATATTTAGAACCAAGCCCTTGGAGCGAGCACGATTCTTGGGAACATTTCCCTCATGCCTATCATGGTATGGAAAACTACTTCAGAGGAGGCTTTTGACGAGGCAGAAGATATCGCATTTCACGAAGAAGATGTAATAGTGATGAGGATAACCAAGATTACCCCGACATGCAAGAAAATATTCAAGCTTACGAGCACACATCTCCCAATTGGAGTGATGCAGAACCATATGCTTCAGGAAAGAAGGCTACAAGTAATACGACACTCAATGTGCTTGTGAAGAAAAGTAATTTTTCTAAAAGGGGAAGATCAAGACAAAATAATGGTGAGCTGCATTATTTCAGAATATGGCTGCTAAGTTGATTTCCGAACATAGTCTAAATAAGGAGGAGACACAAGTAACTATGTTGTAAACCCTGAAGAACAACTACAATATTTCTTGTAATGAATTTTGATGACTATTTAAGTCTACCTATTGTTTTGAACCGATCTACTACATGCATGCACTTATCTGGTGAACTTCATGCGGAAACTAACCAAGTCTCATGCATCCTAATCATGCCAGCTATCGAAAATACAGACTCACGATTGCAGCGACCCCATGGGCTCCTGAAGATGTGGAAACAGCGAGCTAGTCCTGAAAACACAATCACAATTTGTTTACGAAGCAACAGTCATTACCACATAACAAATACACAGACACAATTTCTTAAGAAAACCAACCGAGATATGTGTTCGATGATCCAGTTCAGTAGGGTTTTCTGCATACTAAACTATTTTAGCTTTTGTTGGCTTTCTTCATGATTTCAACTTTCTTGTGGAACTCCAGTATGATGTATAAATATAAATATGCATTGCAATGCTATCTTTTCTTCGTGATTTTGAGTCGTATAATTTTCAATTTTGTTTTATGCCAGTCCTTCTGAAGGTCTTATTTTTATTAATGTTGTTGAATTATTGCGTGTTATTTGTGTGTCATCCTATTGTTGAATGTTATTTGAAATGTATATTATTCTCTCGAAGAGTAAATTATCTTGAAATCTCACTAGTGAGAGTGGTAAAATTTAAACAAGGCTAAAGTATTAGTTGTTGCAAGTGAAGTAAAGGGAGTAGTGGTAAATGAGGTGTAGGTACATGGACATCTCATTAATCACTGGGCGCATAAACGACCTGGAATTTAAGATGAGTGTATAATCGGATTTGAACGTCTATATGGCCCATACAAGTTCAAAAACGCGGACCAGCTGTTAGTCAATTGACTTACCAGTTGCGACTTAATACTATCTAGTTACGAATGCAGGTAGTTGTGTATGTATGAATGTGATTATACTGTGACTACTTAATTACCAATAGTCTGCATATTTGCAAAGTGTTTACAGCAACGAGCACTTTTGCGATGCAAAGAAACTCCGGAATTTGCAATGCGATGCAGAGACTCTCTGAAGGATCGAGATCAACTGTCGAAGTGATGTCTCCTACCAAATGATGTTCCCAGTACACTGCCCAGTGGAGACTGCTGAGGGCGCACAAAGGCAGGAAAGGAGGCGACGCAACGGGGATTTAAAATACCCCAGTTTACTTTTAATTGTATGAATCTAAAATGTTCGCAGGAATGTACTCTGTTGTTTTTTCTTACTATTTTTTTTTAATGAATATTGATGGTATATGCTTTACAAAAATTGTTATCACAATCCATTAAATATTTTTTTCACAGCCATGGTGTCTGAACTTGTTATTATGATTTTAAGTAATATATATATATATTTGAATATCTTTATATAGATAATTCTTCTGTACGTGTGTATGTCACTAAACTACCACTGCTGTCATTGTTACCTGCTCGAGTAGCTCGCCTTAAATTATACAGCTAATTTCTCATCTGAATTTTCTAATCGCCAAGCAACATTGCGTATGGGAGGCAATGTTCGCTTTATCTCTTTATCCAGAAGACAAACTTATCTTTCTGCCAAAAGAGTTCCTTCTGATGTTTGTTCACTACGAAGTTCGGAGTCTATCAAATATACTTCTGCCCTAACTGAAGCAGGATGAATATATTCGTGATTGTCTGCCCTGCAAAGAGTTCTTCGAGAGCTGCACCAGATCAGTTATGGACACTCTTCATTCACACAGCCGGTGCAAGGTGTGACTTCGCACAGCAACAGCCACCACAAACACCACCTCCCCCATCATTGAATTGTCTTCACTGTGAAAAAGAATGAATAGCTCTGCAGAAAAGGCGACCATCGAACTCATGCTGTTGATCACATCATGTCTCCGAACCATAAACAACACCTCATGTCACCTATTCACTACGATGACATGTGACGATTGGCTTCCATCCAATGAGAGCTTTACGCAGACCAATATCGGCACCAGCAGCAGTCGGTTGATCTCCACCACAGCTACGGCCATCGCACCGCCACCACAATCTAGGAAGCATGAGGTAATGTCCACCAACTCCTTCGAATCAGGTATAGTGAAGTGTTATCCCAATGCCATCCCTGTGTTCTGGCGAGTGGAGTACTAGCTGGGCGACCCATGACATGAGGATACCTTGAAAAACATAGAAGCCTACGATAGTGTGAAACATGCCCATCTCTTCTACTCTCTGGATCATGCTTACATCTCGAGCATCATGAAGGCCAAAGTAAAAAAAAATAATATGTTTATGGACAGAATATTTTGCGATGGTCAAACCTAAGCAGTGCACAACAAAACTCCTATTTAGGTAATGATCATCTGCATGGAAACAGAATATTTAAAATTTCTGGGCCTAACTGTAAACAATAAACTATCCTGGAATGATCGTGTAAACCCAGTTTGTAACAAAATTAAACTCCATGCATTTTGCAATCTATAAACTTAAAAAAAAAAATCGAAATCAGTTTTATGGTACTATTTCTCAAATATTGAATCTATTATGAGTTATGGAATCGTATATCGGGGAAGATAAAAAAAATTAATAGCTGCCTTTAAACTGCAGAGGAGATAATAACTGGTGAATGTTACAGAAGTTACTGGAAATCTCTTTCCAAAAACACTAAAATAATGACACTGCTATGTTTGTATATGTTCTCCTGTAATTTAGTCTATACAAAAAACAAAATCAGGTTAAAAAATAGTGACATTCACAGTTACTCAACCAGGAAATCTAGTCAGCTACAACAGTTTCCATGCAGAACCATTGAAAACATCCCTAAAAAGTCCCTATCGTTCTGGAGCTAAACTCATTAATAACCCAACACCAGCCATTTAAGATATAAGCAACTATAATAACTTAAAAGCGAAACATAAAAATATTTCTTAAAAATGGCATTCTATTCTGTAGAAGAATATTTAGATAATAGGATATCATTGTAATTCATGTTTGTTTTATTTATTCATTGTAGCAAATGTTAATATTCACAGATTTTACTGCTAATACAGTGTATTTAAATCTGGCATGACAACCTGTTATATTGCTAATACATTCTAATATTTGTTTATTAATTGTAATGATTTACCATGTAAGCTATTTACTGACATGAACCACGCGTCCACGAGCTACTTGTGCCCACTTAGCCCACAGCAGTAACAGCAATTACACTAGCTACACTGGGCAGAACCAACCATATCAGACCAAGAATGCGTAGTGCAGGTTGACAAGAACGAAACTTGCACCTTCTTGCCATCAAGGTTTATGGAACTCAAGAGACCTCACTACTAATTTATTTACAAGAGGTAACTCTTTTAATAAATGGGTAGGCAATCCGAAACTGTGTTTACCCCAAAGCCACAGCCGTTCAGTACACTGGCAATTTGTCATTGCGTCGTAGCAGCTAGCGCCGCGACATACAACATAACACACCTTCAAGTGGCATCTCAACTGGCTTGTAGGCCAAAGCTGAAGTGATAAGTTCTCCAGAGTGTACCCAAAGTGCGCAGCATTTTTCCAAACACATTAAACATTGTCTCTGCATTCACAGCTACAGCCAGAGGTGTGTTTTATTTTATTAAGAGCAATCGAGCATGGCATTCCACAACCCTTTGCCCAGGTGGACTCGTCCATACCTTCAGGAGACAGCCAACTGGCAACACTGTAGCCAGTGAAATTCTAACATGTCATAGGAAGTGAAATACAAACACTTTTCACCAGAAAACGTAATAATGTATAAATATTTATTTATTTAAGAGCAATTATGTTATCGCAAAGAAGATTGCTTATTAAGGCCTCCATCCTTGATCATGTAATTTAGTGCGGTGACATGCCCTGCCAACTACACAATATCAACCTTAACAGAAGGTTGTTAATCAATTGGTGTATCACCAATATGTTTCAGTTAATTTGTTCAATTTTTCACCATTACAGTGATAACACATACTGTTCGTGTCATATTTTCCATATGGTGTTTGACGTCGGTTCTCGTAATGCGTGACGAAAGCCGACTTGACTCGTTCAGTTTGTCTCAGCACTGAGCCAGAACGGTGGCGTTGGTCACCCGCTCCGCAAGCCCCTTGGTACCAACTTTTAGGCTGTTATCACTTCACTGCTAATTAACACTATTTAACTAGTACATTTGTTTTATCTCATTACTGTATCGAGGGGATAGCCACCCACACTCTCCCCCGAGTGCTAAACGCAATCGCATATCAATATAATACCATTTTTATTTTCACAGTAACGTCACCGGCTGGCCGTAATTGCTGGGTCCATTTCTTGCATTATTTACATGTAGTCAAGCACAGTGACTAACCTCTTTACAAAGTTCAATTTGAGTAGAGTTATTGACCTCTGGAACACGTAGGTTACTACATCCTTTGTAGTACCTCCCGCAATTTCCTAGTTTATTTCAGGCTTACAACATTTGAGTCATCTTAGGATGCATGTTATAAAAAAATAATGGTTAATAGTTTGTGTGGGGAAGTGTTGGCAGTTTATATTTGTCTATATTTATGTTTGGTTTTGCTGGCGTCACGAATTGTCGCTGTGGGAACAGTTAACAATT
The DNA here is from genome assembly GCA_002778355.1 of Clitarchus hookeri. Classification (NCBI taxonomy): domain Eukaryota; kingdom Metazoa; phylum Arthropoda; class Insecta; order Phasmatodea; family Phasmatidae; genus Clitarchus; species Clitarchus hookeri. The sequence continues at coordinate 148,556 of NQII01003520.1, read as the reverse complement.
ATACACTTTTTTTTTAATTTTGTGGTCGATGAAAATGTTTCTATGCGCGTATAATATATATCTATGTTTCAATTGTTTAATTTTTTTTATTGTTTTTGTGCCTCTTGAATTTATGATATTAACATAAATTTCACTGAAATATATTTAGCCATCATAGTTTATGGTTAAGATATTTTTGGTATATAATGTGATTAGGTGCTGTGTCGCATATTAGTGTACATAAATTATGGCTATACTGGTTATCCGAGGCAGTGTCAATTTTGTGTGCAAATCTTGCAGTTAGCAAGATTTCAGGTCTATGATCGTCGTGTATATGAAATTGTTTGAATTTGTTTCTAATTGAAATATATATATGACATATTAAATACAAGAATTATGAAACGAGCTGAAGTAGTGTTGATGAGAGTAGATGCAGTTTGTGGTCGGATGTTAGTCAAGGTGAGCAGAAGTTGTATTGAACTGTTGGCTAGAGTCAGTCCCTACAGGGAAAGGCCACACTGGCGCCCCTATCAAGTATCGCATCGCCNTGTATTGAACTGTTGGCTAGAGTCAGTCCCTACAGGGAAAGGCCACACTGGCGCCCCTATCAAGTATCGCATCGCCTATCAAGTATCGCATCGCCGCTGGGCGCAAGGCACCGAACTGCATGTAGCCTTTCCACCGAAACGTTTTTCCATCGGACTAGTCAACAGCTATTTCGACACTGGGCAACTGCCAGCAACAGCTGTTTTCATGGTTATGAGCATTTTCCTTAAGTAATCAGGCCAATTATTTTTACAACCAATAAACAGATTTTTGTTGTAGCTCAAATGAAAATGATGCAGTTTATTATTTTTATTTTTTATGGTTCATTGATAATACAATTATTTGTGGTAATTTACTGTCAAGCATATTAGTTTCCATTTCAATGTCTGGTCGCACGCAGTTACCTGGAAGCCGCGATCAGTTTTCAGTATTGGTAAAACCTTTAAATCATAAATCACAAACTACTATAAATTGTCTGGGACAAGTGAATCGAAACTTGGAAACCCGAAACAAAACGAAGATCTGTTAGAAAGTATCTTACTCTACCAGTTTCTGTCCCTTGAAAAAAATAAACTGGAAACTGACATTGGCGGGTACAGAGGCAACAAGGATTTTTATTATGTTTTTCATGAACANTTGAAAAAAATAAACTGGAAACTGACATTGGCGGGTACAGAGGCAACAAGGATTTTTATTATGTTTTTCATGAACAATTGACCTTGAAACACTTACCAGTCACTTTGTTTGGATTTGTTCTATAATCGATATGAATTTTATTCTAATACGCAGCTGTATGTATACTAAGCACAGTGGAACTTTTATTTTCCTGTTTTGCTCATGTCTTGCCATATCCTAAAAGTGCTGCTCTATGTCCAGCCCGAACCCTAATGAGAAATGCAGGCCTGTGTTTTCCACACCCCTATGGCTCGAGACAGCTGCAAATTAAACATCTGTGCTAATAAATTAATACAAAACAAAAATGTTTTTTGGAGAAATAACGTAAATGCTTCATTTTCCTTCCATTAGACAGTTCCATGGAACTATCTTGGTGTAATGCAGCATCAGCTTAACTTACATTATATTACGCCCGGTAACCACCAAAACAATATTATATTAAAAATACTTTATTTGTACTTTCTACATTTGAGTTGCTAAGCAGACTGGTGAAAACTGCATTTGTCAATCTGACGTCTCCAGCTTGTTTCTTGCTCGGTAAAGAGTTACTTTCAGATCATGTGATCTTTGTGATGGAAATATTTTTAGTAGGATCTGTATTACTATTTATAGAATTGATGTAATCCAGATTATCAGTTGTATTTTTGCATTTGAATAAACCAAATCTCTCTCTAACCGTCATTAAGAAGTATATTTATCCATTTTGTTGGTTAGGAGAACATAAGCAAATGTTCCTATTATTAAAGCACTTTGTTTTTTCAGCAAGAAATGAAATACAGGACATTGCATCAGTCCTGAGTCAAACTCACTTGGCTATGTAGGTCCTCGTTGTCTTACGACTATATGTGCTTTAACTACGGACATAAAACCCAAAGTTTTATTGTGGCAGCATTGCATTATTAATTTACTTACATGTCCATTTCAAAATCAGTCAAAATGATTTAATTAATTATAGTCTATCCATTTCTGTAATGTGTGGCGTATTACACTAGAACAGATATTCATATATAATTTTAGAATTATGTTTTAGAACTGCTGAAATGATAGCAGACAAATGTAACAAAAAAATTTAAAACTGAATATCTATATTTATAAATGAAAAATAATTCTATTTAATATTGTCAAAATATTTTGGTTCAGTTTGATACTGTTGCATGAAGATTGTATCATAATAGAAATATCTCAAACTTTATTCAGGATTCGTAGTTTGCTACATTTTGACCAAAGTTCTTCATGGTTATCTGAACATATTTTAAAGTCATGCCTAGGATCTATCTTTCTGCAGGTACACATTTTTTTTTTTNTTCTTCATGGTTATCTGAACATATTTTAAAGTCATGCCTAGGATCTATCTTTCTGCAGGTACACATTTTTTTTTTTTGTGTATCATTAGTCTGTCAAGAATTGAGAAAGCGAATAGCCATTTCCCATTGCCATAGTTCCCTANTTTTTTTTTTTGTGTATCATTAGTCTGTCAAGAATTGAGAAAGCGAATAGCCATTTCCCATTGCCATAGTTCCCTACAAAACAGTATAGTTGACATTATTCATTACTTCAGAAGGCTGTGAAGTGAAGATAATGTCTTGCAATTTACTCTATCTGCTCCACTGCATAAGAACTACTTAAGATTCTTCTTCCTTTAGAACACTTATACATCTTATATAACACTTTTAGTCTGAATAACTAGTTCCAAAACGAGAGCTGGTTCTGGTCTCTTGTAACTTAGTGAGTGATCCTGACTTTGTTTCCAATTTGTCCTTTTTGCTGACACTGTACAAAAAAATAAATAAATTTAGGTGACATGCACACTCAAACTCTGTATGTCAACGTACATAGTTGAATCACATTATTATGATCACCTGCTAGAAGTGTCATCTGCCGCGTATAGCCCATGAAGTATGGCCCGTGACGTGGGCTGGTGAAGCGAGTATATAATGTGACCAACAGGCTGGCTGTACACAGCTTGCTTCCTGCTGTTATGAGCAAGGGAAGTGATTTAACCGAGTTGCATAAAGGGATGATCATCAGCTTTCGTGCCAAGGGGGGCAGCATTTTGGAAACAGCAACGTTTGTGAACCGTTCGCGTGCCTCTGTGGCAAAGCTATATCGTGAGTGGACGAATGGCACCATTGGGAATAACGGTAGTGGAAACTGCGGAGCTCCACATGCCATTGATGTCTGAGGTGAACGTCGACTATGGCAGTGCGTGACGGCCAACCGATAGTCTACAGTAGAACAGCTCACCATCCAAATGAACCAGGGGGCATCCAGACTTGTGCCTACCGCAACAGTTCAGCAAACCCTTCTGCGAATGGGGCTCCAGACTAGCCANGGGCTGCACCCACATTAACACAGGTTCTTCCGAACATACACCCTGCATCCATTGCTGGACGAACACAAGGCGGTGGTGGCAGTTTTCTGGTCTGGGGAATGTTCTCGTGGTATTCTCTAGGTCCCATCATCAGTGTGGAAGGCACTCTTGATCAATTTGGTTATGAATCCATCCTCGGTGATCACGTCCACCCATACATGATGATTGTCTTTCTTCGGGAGAATGGAATCTTCCATCATGATAATGCGCCGTTCCACATGGCTAGAAGTGTCCGCACGTGGGTAGAAGAGCACGATCAAGACTTCAAAACTCTTCCCTGGTCTCACCAAACAGCCCCCAACTCCAGCCAATTGAACATCTGTGGGACCACTTTGATCGTCGTGTTTGCCATCTGCCCTCCTCCGCCACGCACCCTTCATCACGTGTGGGATGCACTGCAGACAGTCTGGCTCCTGATACCCGTGGAGACNGCCCTCCTCCGCCACGCACCCTTCATCACGTGTGGGATGCACTGCAGACAGTCTGGCTCCTGATACCCGTGGAGACCTATCAGCACCTGACTGAGCCACTGCCAGCTCATCTAGCTGCTGTCCATGCTGCGAAGGGCGGTTACTCTGGATACTAGCAGGTGGTCATAATAATGTGATTTGACCGNATCTAGCTGCTGTCCATGCTGCGAAGGGCGGTTACTCTGGATACTAGCAGGTGGTCATAATAATGTGATTTGACCGTGTATTTATTCTGTTTGCTCCTGCTGTTACTTCCTGAAAATAGTGTTTGGCAATGTTTCTTAATTAGGTGTATAGTTCAGTAACATGAAGATATTGGTTTTGCTTGAAAGCCAGTTAAATGAATAATATAAGCAGCTAATATTTGCCATTAAATTTAAATAGCATATATATTATATTATGTAGAAAAAGCTACTGTTACTAGGGGTAGGGAGATATTTGCGAGAGAACATTGACCTATTTGAGGAATTGTGTAGGTGGTGGAATATCTCGCCCTCTTGCAAAAAGTGCATATGCATTTCTCTTACGACAGCCCCACGCCACATCAGGAGTCCCTTCCCTATGACTTATTGCACTGTAGTTGCAAGGAAGGGTTTCACAACTAAAGACTTTCGCTAGATGTGTCCCCATCTGGTGAAACAGTTTTGTGTTCCTATACTATACAGCAGGACTGTCGCTTAAAATATTCACACCCTTCACACAGGTATTAGTTTCACATTTAGGATTATTGGTTCGAGATGAGTGCAAATAGCAGAAGGGTCGTGTCTGGGCTTACAGGATATTATACAGTAATATTTTAACTTCAGAAGTGATGATTCTGGACACTTGTAATACACTAACAGGGTATGAAGTGTAATTCCTGACTTACAACTTCTATAATACACTAACTTTATCACTTCTGTGTTTACTCTATTTATTTGTCTGACAAATCTACGTGAATGAGCACAATAAGTGCCATGCATTTTTCGGTGTCGCCACAGTGAAATGTCAGGAAATTTTCTGAGAAGTAAGGGAATTTTTGTACTTGTTTAATTGTTTTAATTGTTTGATGTTCCTCTCATTGGTGTCTTTGTGAAAAGGACGTTTGCCCAATGCCCCTGCAGTGCAATTGGTTTATGAGTTGTTTGCAATAGCATATAAAATACAGCTAATTATTGGCTGTGTTGTCTTGCTTGATGTCTCCTTATTTTGGTAATTCTTTTATTTGGTATACTGAGACTTCTGTGTGAGGAGGTGTGAAATATAAAAGACCAGCGGCCTGGCTTCGCCCAGGTACTATTTAGTTTTTACAGCGATACACTAATAAGTAAATTGGGAAAAGACAATTACACTATTATGTTGTAGTAAATTAGTGAACTACTATCATATATAACATAAATACATACATACACATCTCGCCTGTCTCCCAGTGGGGTAGGCAGAGATTATGGACCTCCATTAACCGCAATCCTGACATATCTACNTACACATCTCGCCTGTCTCCCAGTGGGGTAGGCAGAGATTATGGACCTCCATTAACCGCAATCCTGACATATCTACATCCTTCACTTTATCCACATTCATTCATCTGTAATAGAACAATATTATATGATAGTGGTTTAGAAAATTTCTTTGTATATAACATTAATGGTTTTGCCTCCGACCGCCTGCACAAGACAATTTCTGTTTGACGTGGCATGTGAAAAACATGCCCCACTCAAATCCACTCCAGCCACATTAAGTGTTTGAGCCTGTGCCTTATTTATGGTCANGCATGTGAAAAACATGCCCCACTCAAATCCACTCCAGCCACATTAAGTGTTTGAGCCTGTGCCTTATTTATGGTCATACCAAAACAAACTCTTATAGGAAATTGGACTCTTTTAAAATTAACATTCAAATCTCAGGCAATCATTGGTATTATAGATATTAAAACAGTTAGCCAGTTAGAACAGTACCTTCAACGAGATATATTTTTTAACGTTTTATTTGTAATCTAGTCCCGTTGTATAATTTTGGTGTATTTATATTTTGCAATAAAATTATGGAGCTCCAACTTTTAAATTTAGTTTGTGTGGTGGCATACCAGAAGGATTCAATGAATTAAGAAATTCTGTGGGATAGTGCACAGCTTCTTCACTGTCGACTACTGTATCTATTGAGTAATAGACTAGTGTTTGCGCATTGCATTTTGTGAGCACTAATTAGTTATTTTTGTTGACTTGTTCATTAGTAGGCGAAAACATCACACTTTCTTTGAACCACCGCAACCAAATCCGTTCAGTGGTTCTGGAGATTAGCGCAGCCATATAGATAGACAGATGTGCGCCAGGGACTTCCTTTTATACTATGTATGGATTGTAGTTTCTGTTGTGAGTACATTATAAATTATATTTATTATATGCAAGGAACGCTGTCTGTAATGTCTACAACTGTATGTTAATGTTGTTACAAAATGCACATTCTGTTACACTCTGCTCTGCCCTATCCTCTACCATACAGTAGTCTTGGATGGCTCCTTGTGGGCCGCCACGACTATGATGATTTATAAAACATAAACATTTTAATGGACTGTAGTTTTAGTTATGGTTTTATTATTTCCATATTTTTACACTATTTTATTTTATATATTTCAGCCATATGTTGCTGGTACCACACAAATGTTTTTATCCCAGACAATCTTATTTATATAGCAAAAGTTGGATCACATTGATAGTGAAATAACAAGAAATTTTTTTGCATAATTTCTTGCCATTTATGCATATGTGACATGACTGTTCAAATTTGTACTGTAATATCACTTCATAGAAAGATCTTTTTTTTGTTAATGTACAAAGGTTCAACTGAATAATATGTCCATAAAAAATTTAGTTTTATTGCATTGAATACACATCTAGGAAATAAATGTGATGGAAACATGGAAAAGTCAGGGAATTAAAATTGATATTAATGTTGTGTGTAGCCTCTGTGAACAGTTTGACAGCATGTGGATATCTGCATATGTCTGGAGTACGTTCACTAGTGATGTCGAGAAATGTTTTCATGTACTGAACACAGGCAAGCATTTCTGTCTTTAACAGTAACATTTGGTGGCAGAATCCAAAATAGTTTATTGCAAATAAACATTTCCAGACAGAAATTGTTTATGAAAATTTAATAATAAATGACTGAGTAGTTTTTTTTAAAATAGATAATTGTGCCTTTCTCCTTGGACACAGTCTACAATTTCATTGGTTTTCACATCAAGACATTAGCATGTTTACTTTTTATACCATGTGTAAGATCTCAAGCTTGCAATAAATTAATTGCACTGACAAGAAAAAATTTCAGCCAAGAAATAATACTATTTAAAATGACATAATAAGAGAGGTGTGTGGGCCAGTTTTCGTCTGGCGCCACCTTCCTGTATCTTTGGCACCACCTTCCTGTATCTTTGGCACCACCTTCCTGTATCTTTGGCACCACCTTCCTGTATCTCTGGTGCCACCTTCCTGTATCTCTGGCGCCACCTTCCTGTATCTCTGGCGCCACCTTCCTGTATCTCTGGCGCCACCTTCCTGTATCTCTGGCGCCACCTTCCTGTATCTCCGGCGCCACCTTCCTGTATCTCCGGTGCCACCTTCCTGTATCTCCGGTGCCACCTACCTGTATCTCGGGCGCCACCTTCCTGTATTTCTGGTGCCATCTTCCTGTTTCTCTGGTGCCACCTTCCTGTTTCTCTGGTGCCACCTTCCTGTATCTCTGGCGCCACCTTCCTGTATCTCTGGTGCCACCTTCCTGTATCTCTGGCGCCACCTTCCTGTATCTCTGGCGCCACCTTCCTGTATCTCTGGCGCCACCTTCCTGTATCTCTGGCGCCACCTTCCTGTATCTCCGGCGCCACCTTCCTGTATCTCCGGTGCCACCTTCCTGTATCTCCGGTGCCACCTACCTGTATCTCGGGCGCCACCTTCCTGTATTTCTGGTGCCATCTTCCTGTTTCTCTGGTGCCACCTTCCTGTTTCTCTGGTGCCACCTTCCTGGATCTCTGGTGCCACCTTCCTGTATCTCTGGCGCCACCTTCCTGTATCTCTGGCGCCACCTTCCTGTATCTCTGGCGCCACCTTCCTGTATCTCCGGCGCCACCTTCCTGTATCTCCGGTGCCACCTTCCTGTATCTCCGGTGCCACCTACCTGTATCTCGGGCGCCACCTTCCTGTATTTCTGGTGCCATCTTCCTGTTTCTCTGGTGCCACCTTCCTGTTTCTCTGGTGCCACCTTCCTGGATCTCTGGTGCCACCTTCCTGTATCTCTGGTGCCACCTTCCTGTATCTCTGGCACCACCTTCCTGTATATCTGGCGCCACCTTCCTGTATATCTGGCGCCACCTGGCGCCACCTTCCTGTATCTCTGGCGCCACCTTCCTCTATCTTCGGTGCCACCTTCCTGTATCTCCGGTGCCACCTTCCTGTATCTTAGTGTGTACAAGAAGGAGATGTGGATTACTCNTCGGTGCCACCTTCCTGTATCTCCGGTGCCACCTTCCTGTATCTTAGTGTGTACAAGAAGGAGATGTGGATTACTCTGCTTTCACTTTGGTGATACACCAGTGTAATCTGTATTTCAGAGAACCATATGCAACTTCTACAAGACTTAAAGTAGTCAACGTCTTCTTTCAGAATATACTGCAGGTTGCTGTTGACAACAGTCGTTACATAGAATTGTCTTCATGTTCAACTTCAAATTTGCATAGTATTTGTGCTTTTCAGGAGTAGTAGACCATCGTGAGTGCAGGATGTTGGTATACACCATTAGCATTAGATGCGGAAAAATAAATGTAACAGGAAGGTGAAATCGTAGTTCTACTTTAACTGAATATCTGTTCAGATAGGTACATTGACTACAGTAAATAAATACATTTTCATGTTTGAAATATTTCTTTAACTTCACATATTTACAAAACAAGATGTACATTTCTGCCGGAGGTACTGCAGTTAGATGGGCAGTTGTAGAACTTGTCTTTCTCATTTGTTACAGGACGAGGATGGCAGAGAGCCGCTACAGGACCTGGTGCCCATCATAAAGACGGAGAACATCAAGGTACGACAGCCGTTGTGTGTTTGGCTGATTGTAACTCAGCAGTGGCGTAGGCCAGTAAGATTTGTGCTATTGGGAATCCGATCACGTAACATGTGGTTATGGGAGTCCATACTTATTGTGTTGAATTTATATTGTGGGTATGAATTAACTAAAAAAAAACAATTGCTTTTTGCAAAGTTTAAGTTGTAAGTCCCAATTCGTATATTCATAGTTTAATTTTAGTTATGGATTAAATTTGATAGATTAAATTTTATAAGGTATTTTATTCTGTGCATATTTTAGGAGGGCAGTTTTCTCGTTGTTTGTGGTATGCAATTTAACTTATATCTATGCACATTTTCTTGGTATTTGTTATTGTATATTCAGCAAAAGAAGAATGGCGAGAAAAAATTATATTTCTAAAAAATTTTAATTTTTCAGAAAAAGTAATTTTGGTTTGACTGCAGTTTTAAGTCTGTCCTACTCGTAGGGAAGACACAGATCTTCAAGATCTTAGTACTGTCAAATAAAAACTTAATAGCACTTAGTTGATGTTCGGCCTAACCATTAGTTCATGGTGGTTAATAAATGGTTTTGTCTATGTTGACTCATTACTGCCTAGGTTTTATTAGTGTTTTCCTTTGAGATTTGTTTTGAATAAGTAAAATAATGGTTCGATTTTTCATGTTTTTCCATTTATTTGTACACAGTAAAACCTTTGTAAAAACAACCCTTAAAGGTTGTTATGGGAGGAAGGTCACTGTAAATATTTTGGGAAATTTTGAACCAATTTTGACACACCATCAAATTTTAAAATTTTTTGCACGAAATCTTGTTTAATTATTTCCACCAATCAGATAACACTTTTGTAAATTCAATATAAATTTATATTTAAAAAGGCAGAAATCTTCCGAAGAAAATGATACCAGGTGGAATACACATAGCATCACCTTGTCTCCGAAAATGTTAAAAACGTATCATTTTGGTTTAAGTGCTGTGTGCAGACAACATATCTTCGGTGCAAAATGAAAGTAAATTTATTTTTATGTTAATCAAAATACAGTACTTCCGACAGGAAACAAGATCAAACACATAGTACAGGTATACTACGTGCTTGCATGGTTTGTTTATTTATACAGTGCATGACGATTTATTATAAGGAGAATTTGTCAGTTTTAAAATCTAATAATTAAAGCTGTGCTCGTTAACAAAATTATACGATGTGCAGATTCTGTAATGCTGATTCATTCATGAGTTACCGATTTGTGAAAAAGCTTTTTGCTTATATTTAAGTTGAATGTAGATTACTATGATACTTGAACGCTGGCATTTGGTGAAGTGCAGCACAATTAAAAGCAAGTTTAACATTATTTCAGTTTACAGTTTTCGAAAAGTATCTACAGTGATGCAACAAACCATGAGAGTTCATATGAAGATATAAATACTTATTTGTGAACACAATAATGTAATAGGAACAGTGCAGATGAGGATCGCTCCACGGTGTCAACATCAAAATGTGTCTATACTTAATAGAAATAATAGTGGTTGTTTCATATAATATAGTATGTTTGTTGAGAATTCTGTCTATGAGTTTGAGTGGTTTTTGCCTGGTTCCTTGAGACAGAATGAGTACACACATCTTGTATCTTTTACACCTGTCGTTACCAAACACCGTATACGACTCTGGTAACCTGGATCTGGACGTTCACAACAAAAGAACTAACATAAACACACAAGGAAACTCAATGGGAAATACTGCCAAGAAATAATGTAGACGATCTCAGAGACTATTTGAAAGAAAATAATGATTTACTTAGGCCAAAAATATTTTTATGACATCAGAAATACTGTGGATGTAACAGAAAATCAAATCTCATTCAAGTGTGCCAATTTTCAATCAATAAAAATGCAATTTTAGGTGTATTTCTCAGATTAAAATTTATATTTCTCATTTAAATAGCCCTTAACATCGCTAGCCTTTTTCGTGATATGCGTTTCAGAAATTGAGTTAACTCTGTTCTTTTCAAAATAACTTGCAGTGGTATCTGTGAATCTTCAGATTGGGCGTCTATGAGAGTAATTACATAGGGAAGTCAGTTCCATGCTAAAATTAAAAAGAAAACTGGCATCACGGAAGCATCTGATAATTATTAATTAATTTTTGTGTATGTGCTTTTCAAAAATTATAACTAACTTATCTGGGATTTTTTATTTAATTCTTGACGGCCTGGAAAATCTTGAACTCGCTGACTCAGCTAGGACCCTCCAGGATGCTGGATACGTCTTCCCTTTAAGGCTCTTGGGCCCAGCGTGCAAAAAATTACAGTCCAGCTGCACACATGCTACGTAGTAGTACATATATGAATATACTACATTGTAAGTTGCGTGCGTCATCCGTACAGACTTTCTTCTCTCTGTGAACCGAATACGTCTTCGCAGCATCGGGACTAGTGATGCAACAAATATTCGCATGTTTTTAAACATTCGCATTCGCAAAAATGATGCCAATATTTTGCGAATGTATTTGGCAATGAAAAATGAAAATGTTTTATTAAATAATAATGCAACTGCTATGATTAAGACATTTTTATTTATTAACATATTTTTTATGTATAAGAGTGTATTTTAATGATATTTGGGAAACAGCCTTGTAGTTATTCACCAGATTACATAACAGAAACACGCTCTTGATATTCTTTTATTCTTATTTACCTAAGCAAAATNCTTGTAGTTATTCACCAGATTACATAACAGAAACACGCTCTTGATATTCTTTTATTCTTATTTACCTAAGCAAAATAAAATTAAGGCAGGTAATTTCTTAAAACTTCTAAACTATATTATAACACAACTGTATGATCAAATACCATTGAACTGCTTTAACACAAAACAATGGAATAAGATATAACCCAACCTTTTTAATTATAGAAATCAACTTTAAATGAGATCTTTTGTAAAAACACTTAACAATATGCATTTATGCAACCTAAAGGGTATCTTAATCAAATATGTGAGATCTTTTAATGAACTAGTAATCATGTTTAATTGTAAATCAAATCGACTTCTTATGAATAAAGTTAAAAATATATTGTGAAGAAAAACAAACATTATAATAATCTTCTTTTCAATTAAAACAAATATTTTCTTAACATTTTGTTAATTTTAACTTGTAATGTTGCGACCTCGTTACTCGTTATTTAGAATATTGCAGCCGCACAGTTAGGTGGGCGCCATCTTGTAACGTTCAGCCGCTTACGCTGCCGAATTTTTCCGTTGCCACGGCTTGCTCAGAGGTAGAAACATGAGAGACAAATGAATGGACACAGTGTAATTATGAAATAACGTTCAAGTTCGAAGTTAGTTTGTTCTATACTTTATTTATCATTTTTTGAATGACACAGTTCACATACGAATGTCCAGTATGCAGAGTACGAACCGTTCAGAGATAAATATCCAAGTACAAAACAGCTTCACAGTGGTTTACCGTTTATTAATGTCTCAAAACTTGCATCGCAAGACTAATTTACGAAGGCAGGAGGGATAATCTTTCCCTCCTGGCACCCTAACGACCTCCCACACCGGCGGAAATAAGGTGATAGACTTTAGGTTAAATGGAAAAGAAATGATGTGAAAAGAATTAACGGTCGCGGGTGCTTGCCGGTGTGGGTGAAGTACTTCATGCCTGATGCGTCTTCTCACGCCCGATGCGTCCTCTTCGACGGTTGGTTACTTTGTTCTACTAGGCGATAGACACCACTAGTATATATATATATATATGCAGGCCTATCGCCCCCTTCTCCTAAGATAAGCACCTGGCATCCAGCATCTGCCAGCAGCGTCATCTAAAACTGCGCTGTGTCCCGCGCTCAACACGTTATCGACTGCTGCACAGTCAACAGAAACTAACTTCTAGTATAACTAAAACTTGTTGACTTTGCCTGAAACTGCGCTGGAGGAACTAAAACTGTCGACGCATTCAATATCCCGATAAACTAACCTCTCGTTTCGTATAAAATTTGGATGACGCAGTAATACTGCGCCGAAGGAACTAAAACTTGTCGACGTCGCTGTTAACAGAAACTAACTAATCTAAGTAATGCTAACGCTTCCCAAAACACTGAAAACAACTGACGTTCGAAATGAAACGGTAACCGGACTACTGATAAAACTTAAACAGCAGACATCCGCCCATTAACCTACAAACGCACACGTCTGCCTGATAAACAAACATGGGAAATGAGCCACCACGGCTTTAAACTGAAACACGATAAAAATATTACGAAGCTTTCCCAAAGCTTCACAAACACGAAAGAATTTTACACCCGAGTGCCGAAAAATTCAGAATATTGTGTCATTACATTACCCCCCTCGGTTTGGGATAGATTTGGAAGAAATCTTTCCCAAATCAAAACCTATCTTTAATGATGCTGTTCTGTAAACCACTGTGCCTCTGCTCCTTGAAAACACTTTACATATAACATGTATTCAACTAATAACAAAAATGTTCACTTACTTTACTCATGACAAAAAAAAATTATTTACTTTACTAAACTCATAACAAAATTATTTACTTCACTGTTGAAGAGCAACAAGCTATTGACAAGGATGCTGCAAAAAAAAAAAATTACACCTTACTGGTTTCAATCAGTTACTGGTTGTTACAATTTGTGTGGTTGAGGGTGTATTTCCACCTGTGCCATCGGTTCTTCATTTTGGGTTGCTGCCCTTCGGTCTCTCGCTGGGATCAGCACACCACTTCTCCAAAAGGCCTGGGTCCAGACGGGTTTTGTATAAAAAAAGTCACTGCGACTGCCTCTCACTAGGCCAGTGCTGACAAAAACCTCAAAAGCCAATGCTACTGCCTCTCACTAGGCCAGTGCTGACAACAAACATTACAAGCCAATGCGACTGCCTCTCACTAGGTCAGTGCTGACAAAAAACAAAGGGCCCCAGGCCTGTCCCAAACAAATACACTTCACATTGTGCCACTGATCCCAGGACACCATACACTGCAACATCATCTCCTACTACATTTCAAATACTTAAGGCTCAATACTCTACAACCCCTCAACCACTTCAACCTTTAGAAATTTAAGTACCATTTAATGCATCCTTAATTAATCCTCCTAATAATTCCTATTGTCAATTAATTATATGTTTCTTTACATTAACACAGTTTTCACTTGAAAATAAAATTTATAAACATTCATAAAGCCACTTCCGGTTCTGTACTCTGCATTAATAACTCAGTTACAATTACACAATTGCCCATAACAGCTTGAGCTTCCACTACCTAATTGCCAAGGTAACAAAACCTTCACTGATACATTTTAAAGTAATTATAATATTTAAACATTTTCATTCCATTAATTCACAATTTCTACAAATGTTTTTCTTAAGGACTTACCAATTGCCTTTTCTTCAATTGAAAGTGAAAGTTAATTGAATTATAAAACATGTTAACAAAATATTATTACCTTTCCTGTAGTACAATTAGACAACATTGTAGCAAAATATTATAATATTNAAAATATTATTACCTTTCCTGTAGTACAATTAGACAACATTGTAGCAAAATATTATAATATTCACTATAGTACATATTTTGAAATAAAAAACTACTTATTTAGAAAATTCACAAAAGTTCTTTCATAACACTATACTTATTTAGAAACTTCACAAATGTTCGTTCATAATTTAAACCTTGCATGTATATGCACAGTACAAAATATACTGTTAAACTATAATTTTCAATCATTGCAATGTCAAACTTTAACAATTAACAAAAAATCACAATATCAAATACAATGCTCGTCAAATAAAATACTCAGAAGTGTTTTGTTTTTTTTGGCTCTAAGTAATTTCATAATAATTNTCAAATACAATGCTCGTCAAATAAAATACTCAGAAGTGTTTTGTTTTTTTTGGCTCTAAGTAATTTCATAATAATTAAAAAAAACTGAGCAATTACTTTTTTAAGACAAAACATACTGAACAAACTGAATGCACACTATTTTCCACCTGTATTGCTAATTACACTTACAAAATATTATGATGACAATCCACTACATGGTAACATAACCTCAATCAGTATAACAATTAGGCTTTGTGAGAACAGAAAAAAATTTCTGTAACACTAAAAAACAAAGAAAATCAAGGTGTGACATTACTGCACAGCTGATGTACATATACAGAGCCTTTATTCATAGTTTAACTTAGTACCTTTTAGATGAATTATCAGCATGTCATTTTTTTTTTCTAAAGAGACAAGCACAGTGCATACCAATCTCTCATCACAGGAAGAAAGTGTCAGCTTCCAAATGGACAATTACTAAACCCAAAAATATATGACACACACAAATATAAACATGAAATGTAATTTACGACAGCCTTCCTGAAATGATGGCACATACACGTCAGTCATTCCTAAAATTCAACATTTCCACTGTATGTACTTGTTATAAAAATGATTCACTGTTCTTAAACAAACACACTCTCTCAATTATTAATTTTTTTCCAAATAAAATTTTTTAGGTCAGCAATATTAACTCTTTTTCTTCTTAATAAAAACCATTATTTACCTATTACCTTATTATTATAGTTTATAAAAATTGATACAAGTAAAAAAAAATTAAATATCTAACTTGCAGTCTCTTTCTGCTACAAATTTTTTCTTCTTCCTTTTCCTTGTCCTTCTCTCCTTTTGTTTCACTTTTCTTTTCCCTTTTCCTCACTACCTTTNTAAGACAAAACATACTGAACAAACTGAATGCACACTATTTTCCACCTGTATTGCTAATTACACTTACAAAATATTATGATGACAATCCACTACATGGTAACATAACCTCAATCAGTATAACAATTAGGCTTTGTGAGAACAGAAAAAAATTTCTGTAACACTAAAAAACAAAGAAAATCAAGGTGTGACATTACTGCACAGCTGATGTACATATACAGAGCCTTTATTCATAGTTTAACTTAGTACCTTTTAGATGAATTATCAGCATGTCATTTTTTTTTTCTAAAGAGACAAGCACAGTGCATACCAATCTCTCATCACAGGAAGAAAGTGTCAGCTTCCAAATGGACAATTACTAAACCCAAAAATATATGACACACACAAATATAAACATGAAATGTAATTTACGACAGCCTTCCTGAAATGATGGCACATACACGTCAGTCATTCCTAAAATTCAACATTTCCACTGTATGTACTTGTTATAAAAATGATTCACTGTTCTTAAACAAACACACTCTCTCAATTATTAATTTTTTTCCAAATAAAATTTTTTAGGTCAGCAATATTAACTCTTTTTCTTCTTAATAAAAACCATTATTTACCTATTACCTTATTATTATAGTTTATAAAAATTGATACAAGTAAAAAAAAATTAAATATCTAACTTGCAGTCTCTTTCTGCTACAAATTTTTTCTTCTTCCTTTTCCTTGTCCTTCTCTCCTTTTGTTTCACTTTTCTTTTCCCTTTTCCTCACTACCTTTCTCATACTATACTTTAGCACTCTCTTCCTCTTCCCTACGGTCCTAAATCTACCCCTCTGTTTCTTCTTCCTCTTCTGTACTGTCTTTACCCTCTTATTCCTTATCTTTTCCCCTACTACTTTACTGACCCTTTGTTTTAATGTTTTCTTCTTCCTTACAAAACATTGCCTGAAAACTGCATAATGTCTACAATATTTTTTACTCTTAGCAACTCTTGCATATATTTTCTTTCATTGTTAATGCCATCTCTTATGCATCTCTTTTGTTGATATTAAACTCCACTGCCTTTCAATCTCTAATCAACCAGATGTTGACTTCTTTCAAAGAAGGAAGAAAAGGGGACTGCTGCCACGGGTGATAAAAAAAAATTTAATTAATTTATTTTGCATATTTTTTTGTGTTGTGGCACTCGAAGCTTTATTAAACGAAGCCATGTTATGTGCCAGGCTTCTGTTGTAATGCAACTTCAGTTTTTATGTAAGGGACAAGTCTGAACGTTTTGTTTGTCCGAATTCATAGTTTTTTACTACGCCTCACGAAAGTGGTCAGTAGCTAGAGGGGTTTTGCTGTGATATTGATGTGATGATATGTNATAGTTTTTTACTACGCCTCACGAAAGTGGTCAGTAGCTAGAGGGGTTTTGCTGTGATATTGATGTGATGATATGTCGTTGCGTCACCACCATGTTAAAAATTGGGTGTGCTAAAATGAATAAATGTTAAGGCCAGACATATCCATTCTGATCTTGAAAATAGTCAAATTTACTGTATGTGGTGCAAAGNTGATAATAGTCCAGTTTACTGTATGTGGTGCAAAGGGGCCACGATGGTAAAGTGGTCAGACTTCTTGCCTCCCACCAAGACGAACCGGATTCAATTACCAGCATGGTTGCTCCTGGATTTTTGCATATGGGAATCGTGCTGGACAATGCTGCTGACCAGCTGGTTTTTCTTGGGGATCTCCCGTTTCCTCCGNGTTGACTAGCTGGTTTTCTTGGGGATCTCCCGTTTCCTCCGCCGTTGCATTCCGGTGCTGCTCCATATTAACCTCACTTAACCGGTTCTCAAGATCCCGATGTTACGAGCCACCCAAAACTCTTCACTCTACTCTACATGGTGCAACTAATTGGTATTAAACGTGATGTGCAAGTACTATAGACCTCTGTTTAAATGTCAAACACGTCTTGGAAAACCAATTTTTTGCATCAGAATCCTGTAAATTAAAGTGAAAATTGTGCCACTCAATACAATAATATCCTTATAAAATGACTTTTAAGCCAAGTGTTGTGTTATTTCGGTAGCACAGATCAAATGAGTTGCATTTTGTTGAAAACTGCACAGTATATTTGCTATAGACTATTCGCAGTTTCTTCGCACTTTATGAATTGAACGTTTGAAAAAAAAAACTCATGTAAGACAAGTTTTGTTACTTCCTAAGTATGTAATGTATTACAAACCTTTTATACTTGTGTTAACATAAAAGGACCTTATATTTGTTTAAATAAAACTTATGTATAAATTACCATATTTCAATTATCACTGATGAATAAACAGAGAGAAAATGGATGTGTAGTTAATACCTACTAAGAAATGGTTCTTATGCAATAAGTGTGCACGAACGCAGTGTGTTGGCCCCTGGTGTAATTTTCTAAGCTTTGTCTGCATGAGGCGGAGGATTGTCCTGGAAGTAGAACATTGTCAGACTTCAGAAAAGTTTGAAGTAATCTTAAATGGACTATATAACTTATGTTCATGGAGTGCTGAATGTTCCCACTTCCCAAACAACTTGCTATGCTTATTACCATAACTGGTGTGTGTATTCCAGTGTTTGTCATACATTAACTATTTCTTCAGGTCATGAATGAAGAAATACGTATTAAGGATGACCCAGTGAAGCAAGAACCTTGTGAAATCACTTTCCCAAATATAAAAGGAGAGATAAAGGAGGAATTCCTGGTAAGTACACAGAGCTTCCTTTAAGCACGTCTTATGTTAGGCAAGGGAATAGTAGAGCTGGGTTGTGTCTTGTCTTGCTCAAGGCTGCTGTAGGCACAGTTTGTTTGTGATGACACGTGCTTCAAGGTTAAGGTGAGTAGCAAGACTGCTGTGACTAGGTTGCTACTGATTAGTTAGCATTGTTATTTGGGTGCAGCCTCAAGAATTAGTATTATTTTGGTGACTTATTAAACCAGTGGTATTTTGCAACTAGTTGTATTGGTATTATTTTTAATATTACTGTCACGAAATACCACTGAATTTTGAGTAGTGTTTAAATGGCTGTTTTGTCTTCATATTCTCACTTACAATTACAGTTCAAAACTAGTTTTCAGGATTTAAAAAATAAATTTTATTTTGTGAAATAAAATATATTCTGACAAAATACTAGAATCTTCAATAAAATTATTTCTAAAAAGTAAATACTATTTGTGAAACTGGCATTATCTGTTTTAAAGAACCCAATTTTTAAAGTTCAGTTCGAAATTGTTTACAGTGTAAAAGTGTGGTTCAAAAATTAACATGAGTTCATGTATTTGGTTCAAAAATTTGCAGGAAATTAATATCTTATATTAAACTTGAAACCAACTTTCTTTGCCTTATGGACAATGAAAACCAATACACACAGAACAAAACAAAAATTATCATTAACCCAATAATTTTTGTCTAATTTTTTCATAGGCATTGTAGCTTAAATTATATTATTTTACTGTATGGCAAGTAAATTGGGTTCTTTCCTTTATTGCCTTATCCACATTTATGGTTGTATTAATTTCCTTCCGACCACATTGTAAATGACTGTAGCATATTAAAAGGCTGTAGTGCCATCATAATACAGTACTGCTTCTGTTAACTGGACCTCTAATCAGCAGACTTCGTAAATACCAGAAAAAATCTGAATGTACAATTATTATTATTGTCGTATCCACTTGCCACCTGTACAGCGTGATAAGCATTGTTCAACAGAGAGATGTAGCACATGTGAACAGCTGTGTTAGCAGAGGGTGGAAGTAATTATTAGTATCATTCAGTGGCTCAGCTGCTGGCATCTATTGCAGCTGTGATAGTATTTGAAGACACACATGACATTTCCTTGTTNGCAGCTGTGATAGTAATTGAAGACACACATGACATTTCCTTGTTGATTGTCAGGGTTTGTGCTTGAAATGTTTATTTATGAATATATAAACAGATGAAATTAAAATTGTCACTGCNTTGTTGATTGTCAGGGTTTGTGCTTGAAATGTTTATTTATGAATATATAAACAGATGAAATTAAAATTGTCACTGCCCTTCGAGTGTGAACGGTCGGCAGTCTTTGATGTGTAGGACCTGCTCTCTAAGAGAGCATGCATAACTCTTGTATGTGCCTCACCCATTGTGTCTGTTTTTGTTTACTGCAGCAATTTTGTATGTTTCACAAAACACATTCCTATCAATCGCCACATTTCCATATAGTTTTTAAAACCTAGATGTTGTCTTTTTTTTCCTATGAACTTAAGATAATAAACGTGTGCAAGTGTTTCAGTCAGTCTTTACACGACTGCTACTTTACAACAAGTGGGAAGTTCTCTCATGAAGAAATAGTGTATACATTTTTGTCGCTTGTTGAGTTTCATGGGATGATATTAATTTTCAACGGAATTTAAATAACTACATTTAAATATTAACAGTTTTTTCAATATGAATTTATTTTAAAATTGTATTCTTGCAATGCTCCAGGAAATCACTAAAAGTACGTATGGGTATTTTATTCTCCAATGTATATGGTTATCATTGTGTCTACTTGTCGCTGTAGGACGTGAAATGTGTTGTACTGTACACCGGCGAGATAATCGTGCACACTTGAAAGACAGAGGGAAGGAAGTTATTTTTAGAATCATGCGACACCATGTTTGTATGGTCATTGAGTATGGTGTTGCTCACGTGTAACATAGGTTACAAGGAAATACAACTTGCAACTTATTATAGTCATTCATGCAGTTAAGTTAAGATTGNCTCACGTGTAACATAGGTTACAAGGAAATACAACTTGCAACTTATTATAGTCATTCATGCAGTTAAGTTAAGATTGGGCATGTTTCTTGTGTGAAATGGCTTCCACCTCAGGAGAAAGCAAGCAAGGCTACATGCCACATTACAGCACTTCAAATGCCATAATTATTNTGAAATGGCTTCCACCTCAGGAGAAAGCAAGCAAGGCTACATGCCACATTACAGCACTTCAAATGCCATAATTATTGAAAAGTGGCAATAGTGCTTAAATTGAATATAATTATGGAACAATGGCAAAAGTGCTTAAAATTAATTTTAAGGAGNGAAAAGTGGCAATAGTGCTTAAATTGAATATAATTATGGAACAATGGCAAAAGTGCTTAAAATTAATTTTAAGGAGAGCAATGATATTGACAGAATGTGTGCATGTTGTGTTGAGTCATTTTTAGCAGTCTTGATGGTTGTGTGCAAGGCATGAGAAAGTAATATGCAGGTGATTTATAACACAACCGGGAACTCTCGCAGTCAGCACGTACAGTCTGAGCCTTGTTTTCAGTGAGCTTGGTGTAGTGTGGCGCGGGCCGGTAATACTGCTATTCATATCACATACATATATGACTATAATTGCTATTCTTGTCACTAAAGTGCGACCAGGACCTGTGTTCTCCTCATTTATGAGAAAAAATGTGCAAATGTTTCATGACAAAATACGGAATTGAATTTTCACACGTTCATGTTCTCAACAGGAGGAGGGAGGGTATGCCGCATGTTTCCATTTCCAAATTATCATCTTAGCCCAAGGAAGTTATAAAAAAAATAGAAAATAATGGCACAGGAGTGGAAAGGATGACCAGTCAGGGAGATGCAAAATAAAAAAATAACGAACATGCTTGCCGGAAATACTACTCAGCCAAGACCCAAAAAATATGTTAACTTCACAAGCTAATGTTGTTGCTTCCTTTCCCTTGGATGGCTAATGGTCTGTCATAAATTACCAGAAATGCTTGTAGCACATTATCCCTCCTGGNTTGCTTCCTTTCCCTTGGATGGCTAATGGTCTGTCATAAATTACCAGAAATGCTTGTAGCACATTATCCCTCCTGGCTGCACAAACATCTTTGCCACGTTGAAAACATTAACGCTAAAGCGGGCCACAAAAATTTTATATCAGTAAATTTTTTTAGGTACTTTGCCATTTACCNGTTGAAAACATTAACGCTAAAGCGGGCCACAAAAATTTTATATCAGTAAATTTTTTTAGGTACTTTGCCATTTACCAAACTTTCTGATTTACCTGACTATACCTGGGGGGTTATTAATCCCATTTTCCTCCGAAATGACATAGTTTCACTTCTAACTTAGACCTGTGTAGTAAATCTGACTGTTTTTAGCCCATTAGCCATCATCGGCCTTTCGTCTTATCTTTTTCTTCAACTGCATATTCTACATATGTACAAAAAGACTGTTCAATACTTTTATGTTGGGCTGCAAGACGACATGAAGTTTCGTTGTCTGTGTTGCTGATGACGTTTTGATATATGTTTATTATCATCTTGAAAANGCTGCAAGACGACATGAAGTTTCGTTGTCTGTGTTGCTGATGACGTTTTGATATATGTTTATTATCATCTTGAAAAGAAGGCTAGCCTTAAAGAAATTTCAAAAATTACATTTGCAAGAAGCAAAGAAAATTGTGAAGTTAGTTTATTGAATGAAATTGTCACTTGGGAGAAGCTTATTGAGGTGGGTCGAACAATGGGAACCTTTACTCAGTTTCTTTGAGGATCATATGACCGTTCAGAAACCACAGGCACCTACATGCAGTTCACTTAATATTACTGGACAGGTAAGTCAGAAAAAATACCACGTGCGAAAGCAATACAGTTACTCATAATGCTATGAAAGAATCCAGTGTCAACAACCGTACTGCTCAAAAGGCAGGTGAGATATGTGCAGACTATTCTGAAGACACCTCAAAACCGAGGGAACTTCTTGTAAATTGCAAACAATTTTTTGGCGGTAAGAAATTTTTGAACAACAGACAGTTCCGATAAGCATGTAATGAATACAGTGGTGACAAATGATACTTGTAAAGCATTATTTGTTTTACTAATATCTGTTTATTTGTACTTCACATAATACCAACTTTTGATAAACTTAATGTAACTTTGCAGACATTTGTGGTGTTATTTCCTTGGGAAAATTACATGCATTAAGCTAGTGTATCTTTTATTTATAACATTAAAAACCACAGTTCTGTTNAGCTGAATGTAACTTTGCAGACATTTGTGGCGTTATTTCCTTGGGAAAATTACATGCATTAAGCTAGTGTATCTTTTATTTATAACATTAAAAACCACAGTTCTGTTTCAAAACTTTGTCTATGCTCCTCGTACCATGAGAGAGACTGTCTTTCTTCAAAGTACTCTCACAGTATTGAAACTGTGACGTCAAGTTATGGTATTTCTTAGACAGGTTTTCTCCCATTTTGTCTACGCACCTCAGCCATGGTTGCTTCTATGTTCAGGACAGCCTTCTTCTTCACTGTGCATTCCTAGTGGCAGTGATTGACGGACTTTCTTCATCTGAGGTAGCTACATATTCATACTCGTGTGTCTGTGGCATATTTCCCACTAGAGCAATGTGACTGGCCACAGTATATCTTCTGTCATTCAAAAATGGATTCACTTTAATGGTCATTTTCAGTAAAAACACATCCCTCCGGTCACCCACTCGTAGGTTTGAGGGATTACCATAGAGGGGGAAATGGAAAGAAAAAGATGGGACATCATTCATTCCTAAAGTGCGTGATTCTGTCATTTATTTATATTTATAATAATTTTTTATAATTAGTTTTGTATCTTTATTTTTTAATGATTCAGTATTCTATTAATTATTTTGTATTGTGTATTACTTTCATTAAAGTATTTGTATTTCTTTCTTTCTTGAGGATATATATTGTGAATTTCCTGGTTTAACAAAGTGTGGTAGAGATAGTCTTATTGCTGATGTTTTATTGGGAATTGAGGAGTTCACGTGAGAAACTGAATAGTACCCTACTAGAATATTTTGACTTGTTCCCGATAGGTTAAATATTCTTCTATCCAGAATATTAGTGCAGCTGTGTGCAAGTGTGTAGTGTAGTGTAAATGACTGTCACAGTGGGAAGATGCTCATGGAGATAGTGTTGTTTCCTGTGCTGGAACCTCGACTGCTCCATATGAGACTGCAGCAAGGAATAACACAGTCGTCAAGGATGAGATGACCTTCAATGACAGCTTGATGTGTCAACAGTTAGTGGAGGATATCACAGGTGTGTATGTATTTATTCTTACTACTAGTTGGTTGTATGAAGGTTCATGCCAAATAATGGCTTTAGGAATAGGAGATGCAGTCATATTCTCAAGTCACATAGTTTTGTGTTTAATTTGAGATGTAAATATGTCAACATTCATCTCAAAAATGCTGTAGACCCCAAGATTTTATGAGGATGGTGGTTTTACGTGGTTATTTTTGGGAACCATCAAAAAACACCAAAAACTGATGGAAAAATAGAAAAGTCCCAACAAAACTGCGAGCAGTCATAATCAGATGTGTAATCGTGAATATATTGTTTGTCCACAGCGAAGAAATGTAGGAGTTGTGGTATCGCTACGTAATTGGTTTGGCACAATATAAAAAAAAACACTATGAAAATCAGTTACAAACTGCAGCTAAGTAAAGTGAGTGTGCTGCATGCACCCACGCAAGCGATATGTGATGTCACCTCGCTCTCTTTTGTGCTTACTGCCATATATGTAACACTCCAATGTCGTGTGCACAATAAAGAGAGCAGCCAATAGGAGCGCGAGTTACACATCCCACCTTTTCCACCTGTCAGCATCAGCACAGTCACGTAAATTGTGGCTCCCTTGTTATTCTTTGTTTGTGAGGTTTTGACTTTTGGGCATATTTTGTGATAGTGCTGTTTTGAATTTGACTTGAGTCAGTGTGATGGTCAACAACCCCAGGTTGACAAATGCACATCTGGACAGGGCAGTCGACTGGTTAACCCAGCACAGAGGCCAAGGTGTGTCGGCCAGTGGGCCTACGATATAGCACAAGGGTGATCTATTTGCCTTGAAGATGCCAATATGTTTACAACTTTGAAACAGAAAAGACCATCTGTAGTGTTTGTAAAAGTTCCTATATTCCTCCTCCATGTCTGATGAGTATAACGGTACACCCTGGTAGATACTTACTAAGACCCTGCTCAGCAATGTATAAGTTAACAGACTGAAAACAGTACACAATAGCTACTAGAAATGAAAACAGTAGCAGCTCAGAGACCCTCAAGTATTTAATAAAACGGATTGAAGAAAGTTTAGGAATAATAGTGATGAGATGATGCTGGCACTACGTAGCAAATATTACGCCATAGCAAGGCAAAATAAGTTTTCTCGTTAAAATAATTTGATTGCAAATTTTTTTTACAAATTTTACTTAGTTTCAAACATTAGGATCTTAAACTCACTCAGGGAGTTCGTGTTAACTTTGTGCCACTAGTATAAAAATTTAATTCTTAAGTGGTACTGAATAAAATTTTTTTAAATTTAAATGAACCGTACGCTGTAGAAATAATTCAAACTTAACTGGAGCTGTCATATCCGCTGCTGTAGTGGCCTCTCTTCTGTTCTTGATAAGTACAACATTTTTTTCCTGCACGAGAAGTTCACGGAGCTTATATTTGCACACCACAGCCCTAACGATAAACCAACAAGGCTAGTTCTTGTTTTAACAGTATTGACACCTGCCAAAGCTGAGGTTTGGACGTAGGTGTTGTAATCTGTTCTGTGGCATGAGGCGCCAACACTTAATACTAGTCCTCAGTGATCGGCCGTAGGAATGCTTCGACACTGTAGTTTAATGGTCCAATTCACTAATGAATGAATACAGG
>NQII01003520.1:111512-122545 GCA_002778355.1 Clitarchus hookeri | reverse complement strand
GCCATATTGAACTGCCCCCGCCACTGCAGGTAGCCGCGGACCGCCGTGTTCCCCTGGGTAATCACCCGCGGGCGTGTACTCCAGCTCTCCGCGCTTGGGGCCAGCGTCTGCTGTTTTGTTCTGGTTTACCAGTTTCAGCACTCCGTTCTGTCCGTGCGGAAATAATTGAAGGCGCCCCTCAGTTCTGCGTCTATGTAGTTCTCCTGCCTGGCTGCTATTATTTCCGCCCGCTATTCCAAAAGCTCTCAGGGTTTCATATTGTGGTCAACAGCCTGGGACAAAGCACAGCCTGGCGAGGTTATAAATACGTCTCGCCGTTCCTGCCTGCTCGCGGAGCCTGGCGTCTGCCATTCTATTCTAGCTGGAGGTTTGTTGTTTGTTCGGCGTTGTGGGAATACTTCGGGATCTCCCCCTGGCCGCTGTCTTCGTGTTCTTCCCGCTGTCACCTGATTCCACACCGTGACGCTATTCTCCCGCATGTCCGCCCCGCATGTCCGCCTTCCCATGCAAATGGTCGTCTTGTAGGGCCGTTCCCTTCGTCACGGCTGCCAGGCCCTAAATCCTGGTTGATGTCGTTCGCCTGCGAGCTTCGTTAGAGCGTGGTACGGACGAATAAAATATAGGGACGGCGTCGGTATAAAACATTTGCAGGGAAACTAGAAATTTTTCAACAATCTCACTTTAAATCTGGCTTCCTTATATGCTAGCTAGTATCGCCTCACAAAGTTACAAAAAAATAATTGAAGCATAACAAAATGTTGGCAGCTTTCTCTCTCTCAAAAAAATTAAATTCTTTACAAATTATTATTTAACACTAAATTCATATCATGTGTAAATAAACTGAATTGACATTTCTGATGGCAGATAATATCCTAACCTACAATAAAAAAAATAATAATTCCTTCTGCATTCATTGGTGTTTTTTAGGTTGTATACACTTAACTACAATCTGAAATGATGAAAATAATAAATAAAATAAGTATAGATTTATTATGTGTTACAGATTGCACTGCTAATTATTAATACATATATAAATGTCCGATCATAGGAAAATTTAAAATTTTACTGTAAGCAAAATTTTATTAGCTACACACAAAGATATTTTTCAGGCCGTAGCTAGTGTGGAATCATTGTACAGCAGCCAGAAGCACAGGCTCGAACAATTGCTGTTAATTAACTAGCATATTTTTTCGGAATAGCCCGGTAGGAATAAGTTTTTCAAGCCCAAAATACAAGTTGCATCAGGGGAACTGTTCCATTGCAAGTCATAGCTCATCCCCGAGAAGTATGCTAATGAGGCAGAAGAATACCTCAAATTAATGCTGGGTCCTTACATTTGTTCTTGGAAGCACGCCCGTTTGGGCTTTGCAATACTGTGTCGCAGTTTACCCGCTGCATGACTGTGATATTGGGTGAAAATTGTTCCAGTTTAGCAAAATGCTATGTAGACGATATTTTGATTGTTTTGGCCACTTTTGAAGAGCACATTGAACATTTGAATATTGTTCTAACGTAATTAATGGGAGCTGGCATAATGGTAAAACTTAAAAAAGTCACTGTTTTGCTGAGAAGAGGTTCCGTTTTAGGCCATATCCTTACACCTATAAGGATAAGCGCTGCCCAAGACAAGTTGATTGCTATAACTAATCTTCAGACACCACGAAATGTTGGACAACTTTGTGTATTTCTTTGCATCGTGGAATTTATTGTAACTATTTATATTTTGTTGCANCACCACGAAATGTTGGACAACTTTGTGTATTTCTTTGCATCGTGGAATTTATTGTAACTATTTATATTTTGTTGCAGGAGTTTGTTTACCACTATTTGAATTCTTATGCATAGATGTCCCGTGGGAGTGGACAACGGAACGTCAGAAAGCCTTTGAAGCCGTCAAGAGTTTGTTTTTAAGTTAGCAAGTAATCCACCATCCTGTACAATGTGCAACCTATTACTTGTACGCCGATGCTTCTGATTATACTCTTCAACTGACAGAAGAGTATAATCAGTTGCACAAGCCTAACTCTTAGTAAGTCAGAGANATGCTTCTGATTATACTCTTCAACTGACAGAAGAGTATAATCAGTTGCACAAGCCTAACTCTTAGTAAGTCAGAGAAAAACAACACGGTCACAAAGAAAGAAATGTTGAGCGAAGTTTGGTCGCTCCAACATTTCCAGAATTTATTGCTGAGNAAAACAACACGGTCACAAAGAAAGAAATGTTGAGCGAAGTTTGGTCGCTCCAACATTTCCAGAATTTATTGCTGAGCGAGAGATATATTTTGCAGATGAATGATCAAGCCCTGCCTAGCTGGAAGACAGGTAGAATTTTTAGCAGCAGACTAACTAGATGAGCACTGCTTGTACAGGAACTTGATTTGGAGTTCCAGCACATTAAAGGCATCAATAATCAGTACTATGGCAGCTGATTACCCAAGTCGCATACCTGATGGGGCACGTGAGTGTGCAGAGCAAAAGCCGTGCAAAATTCCTCTAGCTCCAGTAAAGAAGCAGGAAGCCTCTACTGTAAACTGGCAGAGAAATTTTCTTAATTTGAAAGAAGACCAGTGCAGTAATAAGTTTCGCAGCACGGTGATTGGTAAACTACATAAAGCACCCAGGGAGCCTGTGCTAAGGAATTTGTTTGGTTAAACAAAAAATGGAATTTGGTCCCAACAAAGCCAGCCAAAATCTAATTGTGAAACAAGTGGAACATCATTGTGCAAGCGAAGTTACAGTTAAGCTTAGTCCTGGACACACACAAGATTCTTGGGCACATGGGAATTAAGAAGACGTACAAGACCCTGAGACGTCNTTAAGCTTAGTCCTGGACACACACAAGATTCTTGGGCACATGGGAATTAAGAAGACGTACAAGACCCTGAGACGTCCGTTGTTTTGGAAGCGTATGCAGCAAGTTGCTACTAACGCAGTAAGATCATGTGAGTTATGTCAATGCTGCAAACANCGTTGTTTTGGAAGCGTATGCAGCAAGTTGCTACTAACGCAGTAAGATCATGTGAGTTATGTCAATGCTGCAAACACTCAAGAAAGTTTAATGGGTGAGCTGCAGCCCATTCTTTTCAAAAATCCACTCGACTTGGTTTCCACCTATTTATTTGGCCTGCTACCTAAATCAAAAACTGGAGTAACTTATGTGTTTGTTATGATGGACATATTTACCAAATTTAGTAAACTGTATGCTATCGTTCAAGAGAATGCTAGAACTGTATTAAGCAAGCTTGAATATTTTGTCAAAGAAGTCGGGACGCTGGTATGCATTTTGTCTGATAAAGGTACGCAGTTTATGGGACACATCTGGCAAGAGGGTTTAAGAAGTATGAACATTCTGCCCACGGCCGCAGCGGTAAGCCATCCTCAAGGAAACCCTGTCGAGCGCTGAATAAAGAACCTTGGGAACACATTGCGTATTTTCTACCATTCGTTTCAACAGAGCTGGAGAGATAAAGTTAAGCTGGTGGAATACGTGATGAACCATACTGTACATTAATCCTCGTCGCTAACCCCGTGGGAAGTGCTTTCTGGTCAGCGTTTGATTTAATTTAATGGCGCTAATTTTCTATCTCCACCTACCATATTCGAAGCGCCTGACATGCCCGCCGCAGAAGTTAAAAAGGAGATTAAAAAAGCTATTGTAAGCAACTTGTTAATTATCGCAGCTGATAGAAAGAGCAGACATGAAAAAAAGTCTAAGTAAAGTGTACTACAGCCAGGTCAGTTAGTGCTAGTAAGAGCAGTGAACGTGAGCAAGTACTGGGATCACCTCATGAGTAAACTGATGCCTCTATTCGCGGGCCCGTACAAAGTGTAAAATGCAGTGCACACAAATTGCTANATCACCTCATGAGTAAACTGATGCCTCTATTCGCGGGCCCGTACAAAGTGTAAAATGCAGTGCACACAAATTGCTATAATCTTGTACAGCCTACCACAGGGGAGCTGGAAGGCAGATTTAACTTAACTGCACTACGTTTATGCTGTACTCCGCTGACGCCAGACTGTTAAGCGATTTTGTGCAGAAGTTGATTGAGCACGATGCGGCTAACGGGTTANGCTGTACTCCGCTGACGCCAGACTGTTAAGCGATTTTGTGCAGAAGTTGATTGAGCACGATGCGGCTAACGGGTTAAGCTAACTGCTTTAGAGCAGGATGGTATGCAGTGGTGCAATGCAATATTGTTGCTGTGGTAGTTTTTCAGTGTGATGTTGGCGGGAGTTAGCGAAGAGTAGATACCGCAACCCCATTTTTGCCATGCATCATTTAAGTGTTATGTCACTCCAGAGTAAATGAGAAGCCACGCACCTGTCCTATTTTAAATTCAGCTATGGACGTCGGCACTACTAAGAGAANCACTCCAGAGTAAATGAGAAGCCACGCACCTGTCCTATTTTAAATTCAGCTATGGACGTCGGCACTACTAAGAGAATGAAGTCGACTCTACTAATGAACTGCACACAAATGAGAAGCGGAAGGATGTTGAGTTATGTACGCGCCAGTAGTTGGATAATTTGTTTATCAACCTACCAGAACCGAAAGGGAACAAGCTAAAGCGTATCTAGCTAAATATTTTTGACCTACCTACACTTGTTACATGATGAGGGTACTCACTGTTTTCCGTTCCATTGGCACAAACTGTTGAGCTGAAAGCAAGAAGAAAGGGACAAGCCCGATTTATCCAAATTGTTTTATTACACACTTGGACACTTAAACTAAAAAGTTTACGTACTGCTGCTCCTGTAATGATGTTCATGTATCCAGCTGACAGTTAGAGTCTTCATGTGTAATCCATTTAGGCGGTGCTGTAATTGTTTAGTTTCTGCGTTGGAATTCTGGTATCGTAGTTGGGATACTACATTGTATATATTTGTCTGATTATATGTTTAGTGTCGTTTTGAAGTGTTTTCATGTCTCGTTAGGTGTATTGCTATAGGGTTTATCAATTGTAGATTACTTCACACTTTTCTGAAGCCCTGCTAAAGTTATACTTTTGGTTACCAATTACGTATCCTTCCGCTGCATGTAAACATAAACACTGCCATGTGACTAATACGTTTTAACTGTCAAATGCTTTGTTTACTGTTTGCAGCTGTTCAAATAATTCTGTCATTTTTCAAATGCCATTTCGTACGAATGTTTACAATTTAGGCCTATAACCATATTTAGGTCAGCTTTATAACTTTTTGACAATGTCTGTATCGACAATAGTTCTTACGGTTATTATTTTACATTGTAAACATATTTGTTATACACGTATAGCACATTACACGTAATGCACGTTAATATTTGTGCAGTGACTGTGTTTAACCCTGTTACAACTGCGGCTGAAAGAACTGTACTATTTAAGCTCTTGTTGTTGAAATATGTTGGATTATTTCTTTAAAAGGACGGTCTCAGTTAGAATAAATATTAAAACGAAGGAACAGCCAATCCAACGAAAAGACACAGTAAATTCAAGCACGCAACTCATGTCGCTTATATTTTGTACGTAGCAGCGACAAACTTAAAAGATAGTGGTGAACATGCACACAAATAAGCCTACCGTAACTTTTACTCCGCTAATATTTCTATGCATTGGTTCTTACTGTTTGCTAGGTTTATTTCATTATTTATTTAAATTTATCTGGCTGGGCTTAGTATTTTGTTGGGATTGTGGCAAACATTCAAATCACAGAAACGTAAGCACGTTACACAATTGTGTTTCAAACACCTAGGGCAAAGTTACGTTGTGATAAATAAACAGACCTTACTTTCAAAACATATATTTTGTCATAAAAACAGTTTACGTGTTAAAACATATAAATTTCGCAAGTCCAATATTTGCTATCACATACACACTGGTCCANAATTTCGTCATAAAAACAGTTTACGTGTTAAAACATATAAATTTCGCAAGTCCAATATTTGCTATCACATACACACTGGTCCAACGTAACGTAAAAACAACAATACTCTTTCACACACAGCGGTCACGACGCAGATGACAGTATATTTATACCTGCCGTAGAAAAACAGATTTATCACAACATCGTAACTCGCCTAGGTAGGTTTAAAAATCACAACGTGTAGAAACTTGATATGGTAGTTTTATTTTTCACGAGAAGAGAAAATAATGCTTCATTCTGTCTCTTTTTTCTATGAGGAAAAGATGCCGTGGCCAGTTGCCACTTCTGCCAACTTCGGATTTGTAACCGTCCCGCCATTACATTAAAGTATATAATAATAATTATTCAAACAATAAAATCTCATTTCAGTTGTAAATTAAAAATTCAAAAATCATTATTTTTGCTGTAATAAGTATGAAATACGCTAAAATTGAAAATGNAGTTGTGAATTAAAAATTCAAAAATCATTATTTTTGCTGTAATAAGTATGAAATACGCTAAAATTGAAAATGTGTATAAATTTTTTACTGCTACTAGTGGTGCGAAACTTCCCGAGAGAGAGAAAGAAAGAGAGAGAGAGTGACAAGCTCCGCTCCGCCTATTCGCTTCTTCCTCGGATGAAAAAAAAAACACCATGTGTGATCCCGGATGCGTGGGTAATTTGCGCTGATTGTTTTAACTGTAACAATGAAATATATTTCCTTCAGTGCTACTAATTATACCAATTATATCAATAGGCAACGTTTAATTTACAAATACATACGAAAAAACAAGGTTAAAACAATATTTTATCTGTGAACTATTTCTTACAAGCCGTTGCCAACACATCGCTGCTCTCACTGTTTTTAATTCGTATTTAATACGAAATAAATATAACAAGTTATAGAAGATACTAAGTTAAAGTTTCATTTATTAAACTTATGTTATTAAATTTCAATTAGTGTCACGATTATATTTGTTTTTACAAGTTATTTAAAACACAGGGTGACATGAAACTCCTAGGGTGATTTTTCAAAGGTTCTTTTCAAAAGTATCGAAGATACCGTGAATGGATTATAGTTGTCCAACNTAGGCAACGTTTAATTTACAAATACATACGAAAAAACAAGGTTAAAACAATATTTTATCTGTGAACTATTTCTTACAAGCCGTTGCCAACACATCGCTGCTCTCACTGTTTTTAATTCGTATTTAATACGAAATAAATATTACAAGTTATAGAAGATACTAAGTTAAAGTTTCATTTATTAAAGAATACAATAATTTAAAGTTAATCACAGTGCTATATATTTGTTTTTACAAGTTATTTAAAACACAGGGTGACATGAAACTCCTAGGGTGATTTTTCAAAGGTTCTTTTCAAAAGTATCGAAGATACCGTGAATGGATTATAGTTGTCCAACTGTTTTGAAGGATGCTTACATTGATTTTAGGCGGGAAAGTAGTTTTGCAGGTATATGATGTATCTTCTTGAGTGCTTATTGTTGTATGTTGTATGGTATAGTCCATACTGTATAAGAAGGCCACTTTCTGACAGGTCTGCAAAAGTTGCGCTACTGTTTCCATCTGACTACGTATCCTTCCGCCATCAGCTGATTGGCCACATGGCAACAATGTTGTTTATTTTTCATGCTGTCATTATCAGCTGATCCCCTTGTCAATGTACTGTTCCTGGGTCGTAAATCCGTTTGAACGATGACAGAAATACGTAGCTGCAATTGTAGTAATAGTAGTATGTACATACACCATTAATCAGTAAATTATTATGTTAAAGGGCAAAAATAATTCAAAATTTAGTAGCTACAAATAAATGTACTGAAATTATTAATTAGTAAAGTCATGTTATATGTCAAAAATATAAGTCAGTAATTATAAATTTATCAACTACCAAAAAAAATGTGCGTTCAGGCTAAACAAACCTTTTAATCATCAAGGTATTAAACATCACTCTTTCAGCATGTTTCCGATATTGCCCACTCTCTTAGTATTACGTATGAACTTTTATAAAAACATTTTCCACTGCGAGGGTAGGGGAACTTGCCTACTGCTATATCCCAAAGATCATACATAGTAAAGCCCTCTTAAGAAGTTTACAAAAAAAATACTGCTAATTTTTGCTTACTAAACAGTAAAACTTCTTAAAGCGTAAAATTGGATAGTAGTAATACACAAAGTTTTGCTTAATTTTGGAACTTTCAGCATGCTCACAGTGAAATTGATATTTAATGAACCTTCACTCACCTGTACTTACTTTGCATTTGAAGCACAACAGGAAAATACCACAAATATCCTTNGATATTTAATGAACCTTCACTCACCTGTACTTACTTTGCATTTGAAGCACAACAGGAAAATACCACAAATATCCTTAAGAATCACTGCAAGTGGCAAACATTCTGTCGAATATGCAACTGTGAGACTTCTGGTAGAAAGGAATGTACATTCTACGATATAATCCATTTTAAGTATACATGTTGGCACCTCATACACGCAGTTTGAAAATGGGGAAATATTACAGATGATATAGTACAACATATTCTCTTCAATCCAACACCAACCCAAGTGAAATGTGATTTAATTCACATAAAATAACTTTAACCGGACCTAACAATACAGTAAAATATAGCATCATGTTAATTTCATGACTAATTTTTTCAGCATTTAATAACTACTTGATTTTGAAATTGCTAACT
The DNA here is from genome assembly GCA_002778355.1 of Clitarchus hookeri. Lineage (NCBI taxonomy): Eukaryota > Metazoa > Arthropoda > Insecta > Phasmatodea > Phasmatidae > Clitarchus > Clitarchus hookeri. The sequence goes on along the minus strand of NQII01003520.1, from coordinate 113,946 downwards.
TTATATAAACAACATATATTGAATTTATTTTAAATTTCACTAAAATATTTGAAAATAATACATGTCTTGGTTATTTAACACTGTCAAAATATGAAGACAATATTTAGTCATAAAAAACACTAGCTTATTCATGTCTGGAAAAATTATATGCCTCCTTTGTAGAGATAAGTCTCGTTTGTTACAATACCTCCAAGGTTGAACAGACTTGCCTACTTGTAATGAGAATGTACTTATGTATTTTAAGTGCTGTGGTATATTTGTGCTTCCCCATATCCTTGTGTTGTATCGGGAGTAAATGTAAATATTTTTTTGTGAGAATACATATGCTGCAAACTGATTTCTCCGGGCACATGATGTTGCTATTAGCTGGTATTACACTTGTTGCATTGGAGATTATACGTTAGGCTTTAAGTGGCACAGTTATAGCAACTTGGACTACATATGTTCAGTTTGCCAATGTATTGGTGAAGAAAGTGTACTTTTAAGGAATGGTGCAGGAGCTAAAATGAAGGTTATCACAAGAGTATGGAAAAGTCATATAGGGTTTTTCTTTTGTTGGCTGAAGATGTGGCGATATTGATATTGATTATTTCCTTTAAGAAAGAGAGGGTACATTGGTGTTGATAAATGAGCTGGCAAAATATTGAACACAAAAGAGGCAGGCATGAATCAGACAAATTGTTCTTGGGGGTTCAAAGAAGTTAAGATTAGAGGATAAAAAAGCAGAATGGGGAAGAAATACTCTCTTTGCTGTAGGCTGGTGTATGGGGTTACGGGATTCAGGCAGTGTCGGTGTGATGCAAATGTTTTGGGCGGATGATAACTAAAATTAGGTAAAAAATTCTGGCCAATGAAAAGGGGGCTGGAGTGTGTGAATATTTAGCGGTGAGGCATTTACCTAGTAAGTATAGGATATTTTGAATGACGTATTCTAAGTTCGATACAGTGTTAGAGATTGTGCAAAATGCACTACTTTCTAGTCAGGACAGACACAGTAACTGCTACAAATTGAGAAGAAAGGTCCTAAAATTAACAATACCAAAAATTTGCATATAGTGATAAAGAAGTATGGAAAATAAAAAAACAGGTTGACCATGAAAGGAATACAAACTGGGGCCACCGTAAATAAAAGTTACAACTCTGTTAAACACACTATGGTAAAAGTGGCACTGCCAGTGGACCATCTTCAACAACATCAGTGTCATCTGAAACATTTCCTCCCACTTCAATAAGTATTGGCTGCACATTCACACAACCATCATGCCATCATGTTGCAACTCTCTTTCACAGTCCTCTGCTATTAGCCTCTCAGTGTGAGCCGTGTACTTCTGCCACCTGAAAGTAAATATGTACACAAAAATTTGTACAGAGGTTTAGAGACAATAATTTCTTTTACCCAACAAAAACTGTACAGACGTGCATCAGCATGCAAAAATGTGTGGACTTCTGTGTGTGCGCATGCACGTGTGTGTGGGTGTGTTGGCAAGTACCAGCCTGCAAGTACATTGCTTCTGTACGAGAAACAATTCAGTTACATGATAAGGTCACCTGGTCTTGACTGTACCATAAATCACAAGGCATGAGAAAAATTTAAAGTAAAACATTCCTTCTCTAGAAATTTATTGCAAAATCTTTTCCAAGATTGACGTTCTATTCTAGAAGTGAGATTGCTGAGTATCTAATGACTACATAAAACTTGTGTCGCCATGCAAGCTGTACATTTTGCTGCCTGTTTACCACATTTTCCGTGTTATTTATTGTGTTCCCATCAAAATCGCCATATAAACATACTAATTGCTGACGACAGTCAACAATCGCCAATAGTTTGTTTTCACATAATGTCAATTCAAAGCAGATAGTACATACGCCAAAAGAGTGCATGCATCAATTGTTTTTTAACACGTGATTGCAAAATAACGCAGATAGTCTACAACTGGTACTATCGATAGTGTTGATATTATATATATACAGTAATACCCCGCTTTACGCGAGGGATACGTTCCAGAAAAAATCGCGTTAACTGAAATTCGCGTATTACGAGGTTTATGATTTAACATAGTCAAAATTTAATACAAAAAAATACGAATCATTTTAATCAATCACTTTAATTCTAAGAACACTTTATGCAATTCATACATACTATTAATTATTTTTTACGGAAAAATACATCAATTGTCTTTTGGGTAGCGTTTTTTTTACGTTCTTGTAAAATACATTTTTAACACCCAACACTGTTTTTAATAGTTTGACACACGGTTAAGACACGGTCATCATTATTGTCTATACTCTGCAATATGTCCAAACCTGAATAAATTTTTGAAAGAGCAGTTTGTATTCCCCCTGAAGATTAAACTTTCTCTTCTACTTGTTCTTCCTCATCGTAGATAGGATTATTCTGTAACTCGATCAGATCTTCATTGCTGAGAGGATCGTC